>JAQHUG010000089.1:3718844-3773029 GCA_028555095.1 Dicrostonyx torquatus | reverse complement strand
TCCACTTTCTGGTGTCTTCTTCAATTTCTTTCTTCAAGGACTTAAAGTTCTTGTCATACAATTCTTCCACTTGTTTGGTTAGAGTTACTCCGAGATATTTTATGCTATTTGTGGCTATTGTGAAGGGTGTTGATTCTCTGATTTCTTCTTCAGCCCTTTTATCATCTGTGTAGAGGAGGGCTACTGATTTTTTTGAGTTAATCGTGTATAGGATGCCTACTTTTTAAGCCCTGTACATGTGTGTATATGTGTGTATACAGCACTGAAAGCAAGAAGTGAGTCCCAGTGCCATGGACTTTGGAACTTACCATAACAGTGCAGTCCTCTGAACCACTGGCAATAACTTGGTCATTATGTGGACACCAGTCTATATCCAGCACTGGCCCAGTGTGGCCACACACTGTAGGATAGGATTTGTCAATTCGCCCGGTCTGAAAGAAGAGATAAACCAATTATGTGACACGGTGATATCAACACCATCAACACATGCTCAGCCATCACTGCCCAATCGCTGCTGTCTGTATATGATCATGTTCATCTTGCTTAGTGCCAACCAGTGAGAACCACCCATTTTCACTCTAGAACAGTCAGTACTAATGACACTCCATCACATTACAAGGACCCAAATTTCTGGAACCAAAATATTTTGTCTGCATTAAAAACAGCAAAGACAGCCAGGTGGTGGTGCACACCTTTAATCTCAGCACTTGAGAGGCAGAGGCAGGTGGATTTCTGAATTCGAGGCCAGTCTAGCCTACAAAGTGTGTTCCAGGAAAGCCAAGGCCACAAAGAAAAGACCCTGTCTTGAAAAAAATTCAAAAACAAAAAAAGAAAAACTGCAAGGAGAATTCATGTCTTTTTCCCAAAATACAATTCTATAGCAGCAACATTGTTATAGACGAGTTTTACTGGGTTAAGGGGGAATCTTTGGTATTACTTAAAATGTAAAGTATAATTCCCCTTTTAAAAGTTTATTTTATTCTAAACTATGGGGTTTTGTGTGTACAGGGGTGCCATGCCTGTGGAGGTCAGGGTGCTGAATCCCCTTGGAGCTGGAGTATTAGGCAGCTCTGTGATGGAAACTGAACTTGGGTCCTCTGAGGGAGCAGTGCAAGCTCTCAACTGCTAACCCACTTCTCCAGTCCCCAAGTGTAAGAGAACAAGCTACTAAAGTATATATGGTAACTGCTTCGGAAACAGCTGACACTGTTCAGTCTAAAGGAAAGCTGGAGCTACTGCATAGGGGCTAAAGGGTGAGGCTGTAACACCTCCATCAATAGAAATGCCAGCTAGTCTAATTCACACCAGGCGGGGACCTTCCCACCTAGTTCCATATTCCACTAAGAAAAAGATGTTGTTCAAAGTTACCACAAAGCACATGTGTTATGTGTTAGAATCTAACAGACAATCTAACAATTTGGGGCCAATCAAGACAACTACATCATGGTGATCTGGATAAAATATCAGAGCAGTCAGGAGATCAAAGAAGGCACAATAAGCACCAGAACAGGAGGAGGAGCACAACTGACAGGGTGGGACCCAGGAACAACAACTCCAGAGGAAACAATCTTCTACACACACAAATGTAACTCATTAATTAAACTTACTTAATTAAAACAATACAAAAATACACAAAAACCACAACAACAAACCACTGGAAAGGTAGTTCCAGGCCAACAGGGACTACACAGTGAGATCCTGTCAAAAATATTGTCCAAAACAGTTTTCTAAAGAACAGAGAGGGGAACTTCACTGATGCTGCCTCGGAAGGACACGAGGAAAGAGAAGCACAGACAGAGTACAGCCAGAAATATGAGCATTCAAACATCCACGCACACCATACAGACTGTCTTTAAAAAAGAAAAAGGGGCTGCAGAGATGGCTCAACAGTGAGGAGCACCAGCCAGCTCCTCCACAGGACCAGGATTTGTTTCCCACCACTGACACAACAGCTCACAGCCATCTGTAACTTCAAATCCAGAGGCTCTAGTGCCATTTTCTGGCCTCTGAGGGCACTAGGCAGGCACACATGCAGGCAAAATCCTCATACATATAAAAATAAATACATAACATAGGAAGGAAAGAAGGAACTGTGGGATATTCTAAAATATGGTGGTTCGTGCCTGTAATTCCAGCACTGGGGAAAATGAGCACGAGGTATGTGAGTTTGAGACCAGCCTGGGCTACAAAGACCCTGTCTCAAAACAAAACAAGAGAACACACACATATAGGCCAAGGAAAAAGACAAGTTTGAAAGTAGAGGAGACACAACAGTCATCACAGCACAGGAGATGATATGAGCAGAGGGTTCACATGGGGGAAACCCAGGAACCAAGAAGATAACCTGTTTCTCTCTCTGGTAACAAGAGAACTGCCAGTTAAAATGACAAGGTCTGAGAGACTGCACAATGGCTAACGATCCTTGCTGCTCTCCCGTAAGACTTGAGTTCAGTCCCCAGTATCAATATTGGGCAGCTCACAACCACCCATTACTCCAGCTACAGAGAATCCCACACACTCTCTGTCCACCATAGGCACCTTCAAATGCACATGCATACCAACACACACACACATAATAAATTAAAAATAATGAGGCATTACTTGGCATCTATGACAAATAACATAATTGAAAAAGTCTAAACAGAGGTGCAGGAGGAATGTCTTGTTATACTTCTGTAATAGCGACAGGTACAGTGATGACATTTCCCCAAAAGTGTCACTTTCTAAATAATCTTGGTGGGGGAAATGTTCCTACATTTTTTATATGAAGATGATTCCCAATGGCAGCACCGCTAATAGTGGCAGAAGTTAAGAGCCATTTCACTGTCTTCAATCATGGGAACAAACATTTACATGAAAGTTTCATGCCCACAAACACACACAGAAAAATGGAAATGTGTATGAACACTGCCTGACAAAAGAAAAAATTTAAAGTAGGAACAAATGAGCAGATCTGAGAAGATCCTCTCTGATGAAGAAAAGGACGGGGGTTTCCACCTACAGCTGTTGTACTTTTCTTCCAAGAGAGAGATGAGTCTGGGCAGTGGTGGCACTCGCCTTTAATCCCAGCATTCCAGAAGCAGTGGCAGGCAGATCTCTGTGAGTTCAAGGCCAGACTGGTCTAAAGAGCTTGTTTCAGGACAGCCTCCAAAACTGGAGAAATCCTGTCTCCAAAAACAACAACAAAAAAAAGAGATGAGACCGATATGGCAAAATTCTAACATCTATTTATCCTCATGGGTGAGTACATGAGTATTTCATTTTATTTGATGTTTCCTATAAAAATAAGAAAATTCAAGCATATCAATATACTGTTATGAATTTTTACATTAAGATTTTAAATCACATTATTTATTTGTGTGTGAGCACACAAAGTGAGTCATGGCAGCCACACACATGTGGCCGTCAGAGGACAACTTCTGGGAGTCAGGTCTCTCCTTCCAGCATGTGGGTCTCAAGGACAGACCCAGGCTGTTGCACTTAGTGGCAGAAGCCTCCGTCCACTAACCCTCCTCACTGCTCATTACTATTTTTTCCCTAGCAAAAGTTATTCTGTTGAGCTGTCTTACCCCAGGACTTCTGTATCCCAAGCCCCACTCAGCACTGTGAAAACAAGTACAGAGCTGAACTTGAACTTCCCAGAGTAACAGGTGGTGTCTGGATCTGGGATAAGTGGGGCCACTCTCTGATGAGAGAGAGGCAATTTGGAAATGAACCTGGAGCACTAGTCCTAGTTAATTAGCCTAACTACACAACTACACACAAGAAGCCTCTTTACCCACCCAGCTTGAACAGTAGCAGCGACAAGTTAGCAGGTGGGTGTCCACGTGTGTCCTTTAGCCAAGTAAGATCTCCAAGAATAAGCAGTATTTCTGTCATTCCCATCTGAGTCACAGCAAGCCCACAGCATCCGAACATCATGCTCTATTTTCCCAGAAACGTGCCTACTGCTAAAAAGGGCAACTTCCACATACTTTCTTCCTATTGGAGCCAAATAACAATAAACAGAGCATAGTGGTGCACACCTTTAATACCAGCACTCTGGAGGTAGAGGTGAGTGGATCACTGTGAATTCAAGGCCAGCCTGGTCTACAGAGCGAGTTATGGGCCAGCCAACAGAAATACCAACTAAAACAAACCAACAACAACAGGTAATGGTGATAGATGATGTTTCCGGAGCATGTACGGGAACTAAATTATTCTCTTTCTCTAACTAAATGGAGGGACAGTACCCAAGAGGCAGTTATCTTAAATGTCACTGGCCATCATACTAGGCTTGAACAGGGAAAGAAAATTCCCACCAGGACATGGGCTATGCAAAGGGCACAACTTGCAAGCACTGGCAGCCGGCTATCAGAAACACGGAGTTAATAAAAACAGATACTCTGTAAGCAGCTGCTTCCTCTGCCTATGGTGATGTCACCATAGATCCTGCTAACGAAGCAGCGTCACACTGCAGCACTGCACAGAGCAAAACGATTACACACAGCGAGACAAGCACAAGCGTGAACAGAGCCAGGGAATGGCATTCTAGGTGCACACTGACCATCTGACACACTGACTACAGAATGGCAGCTACCTTGTACTCATGATTTATAACCTCCAAATAAAATAGAAAACGGAAGCACAATCACTCTTTTAAACCACTATTAAGACTGTGATGATGGGGCCCAGCAAGATGCCAAGCCTGACGACATGAGTTCAATCTCCAGCAAACTATCTTCTGACCTCTACTTGTGCACTTGGTACATTTGTTATCCCCTAAAAAACAAGTAAACAAACAAACACAATACTGTAGACGGGGTACTTTGGTAACTGTGACAATGGACTAAACTTGTAAGGATAAGCAGACATCACTGGGAAAGACTGAGAGGCTCAGCGCACACAGTTCTCATTCACCCAAGACACATATTCACTTGTCATCCAGTGAACAGCTGAAGAAGTGTGACTGCTCTGTGGATCTGCTAGACACTCCAGGATGCCACAACTTACCTGCCCCTCAGGAGCACATGTCAAAATAGCACAGCTGGAAAGCTCATAAATTTAATGCCAGTTTTTCAGTATCTTTTGTTGACTAAAAAAACATTTTAAGGGCCTCTGCAATTTTCCAATGTTTTATATAGAATGATTCCATTTTACTAATGTTGCTTTATCCTGGGGATCACTACTTTTCTTTTTAAAATTTTATTTCTCTCTAGTGTGTTTGTGCATGAGTGGGTACGCATGCCATGGAGGTCACAGGATAGCACTATGGATTCTGGGGACTTAGCTAAGGGTGCCAGGCTTGCATAGTAAGCACTTTCATCTGCCATTTCATCGACCCAAATATCAAATATCGCTAATTTTTGCTTTATTTGCTTGTTTCTTTGAGACAGTGTCTCACTGTGCAGCTGGCTGTCGTGGGGCTTGATGTATCCCAGGCATTCATACCATACCACCCAGCATCGCTTCTTTTCTAGTACAGAAACTGCAGTCTTTTGTGTTCTGAGCCTTCAATAACGTTTTAATTCACTCACTTCCTACTTAGTTGTCTGGTCACATGTCACAGAGTGGCTTCATTATGCCTCTCCAGCCACAACCCCAAGTGATTGAGATTACCCATAGTAAACTCAACTGTCAAAACCAACACACAGGTTTCCAGAGATTCTGCTCCAGGTCCTGCCTTATAAGCTCATGGGACAGTGGTGAAATGGTGAAATGGGTCAGGACCCTGGCATCCTTTGCTTAGTACCAGACAGATCCAGTGGCCTGTTCCGAGCCAAGCAACATGAGCCCAAGGGAAAATTCAGCCTTTCAGGTGTGCAGACAGCTGGCACAAGGCACAGGTGTAAGGGCACAGTTTCCACGTGGCTGGCCTGAGCCAAGGGTGACAACTTTGAGCACATTCCAGCCAGCAACCCCCAGCCTGGCAAAAAAGTTGTGGCCAGCTTTCGGTTTGGGGCAAGACTTTAAAATTTTAAGCAAGTTTAAGTAAGATTCAGCCTCTGGAGAGAGCTCACACTTCTTAACAAAATCCATTCAATTAGGCAGCAAGTCCTGCCACAGGCATGGGGAGGGTGGAAGAGAATGGGGGGGGGGGAATGGAAGCATCATAAAACTCTATCTAATAGGCTTGTAAAACTAGTTGAACTGAACTGATTTTTGCAAAAACATTCCTCTTTAAGTGTAAATCTCTGGTTACTGACCATCAATTCCGAGAAAACCATAACGGCTTCATATAGCTCTAAGCATGTCCTGCATCTGTCTCACATGTCCATCTTAGGCAGTATGTGCTACACGTGCTAAGTTCACACCATGAGATCAAATACTAAATGTTTACAACATACAGCAAATTTCCCACGGACACTATTATACAGGGATGCCACTCTGCAGACAGATGGGCCTGGAGGGTTTTCACCCTCATGGACCCTCAAAATCTAAGGCTTGTAATGTGTCCTGTGTGGTTTATACAAGATCATCTCACACTGTCCTTGACAGTCAGCCAATTAGACACAATGAAACTGCTGCTAGAAAGGACCAATGAGCAGTCATCACTGGCCCCTTCCAGCATAGAAACATGTAACTTTGTTAACCTGTTCCTAAGTAACACACACCTTTGCAAAGGTGGTCACTACTCCAATGGCAAAGTGGCAGTGGCACATGAGCCATCAGTCTCAAATATTCCCTTGAGATGCTCAAGGCAGCTGCACACTTCCTCCTAGCGTCTATCCTGAAACTCACCACATAACCCCAACCTCTGCTTCCTGTCCATCTCCTATCAAGCTGGGCAGCTGCCTCATTTTCCTGTCCTTTCCAACTTCCTAGCTAGGCCTGTGTCCCAAACTGGGTCCGGCCAGCAAATGTGAGGGTCCAGTGAGCCCCCACTCCAGACTAGAGAAGGTAAGCTGACTCTAGGAAGAGGGAAGAGCAGCTCAGTCTTTCCAAATGTTTGCTTTTTATTTAAGGAAAAAATAAGGACAAACCCATTTGATGCACCCATATTTCAGTAACAATTCCTTTCTGGCTTTGGGTCAACAGACTGAGAACTGGTGAACTCCAGCAGGGAGAATGGAATCAAACCCGTGCTTGGAAGCAGAGGAAAATTTCAGTAAAGAATAGGGCTGCATTCACATGAACAGGATTCAGAGGAGTCAGGAAAGGGCGTCTGCTGGAGCTGCTGCTCTCCCCAGCTTTAGTTTCTATGGGAAATTTTTTTTTTTTTTTTTGTTTTTTGAGACAGGGTTTCTCTGTAGCTTTGGAGCCTGTCCTGGAACTAGCTCTTGTAGACCAGGCTGGCCTCGAACTCACAAAGATCCGCCTGTCTCTGCCTCCCAAGTGCTGGGATTAAAGGTGTGCGTCACCACCGCCTGGCTCTATAGGAATTATTTACAGGAGTACATACTCTGTTAGGATCTGTGCGCTCTGCTGCTCCACAGGGAGGAGCCATGGCGACTGCACAACATGGGCGACTTGCTGATGAAACACCAGCCTTTCGGTATGTGGGTGTGTTCTGGAGTCAAACAGACTGAGTTACTCTGTGAGGTAAAATAAGCCAGCAGCAAAGGCTGCCAGGGGAGGTGTGGCCCTGAGGGAAAACAGACTGTGCCTATGGCACACAGGTAACCTTTGTATCACAGGCTGCATCAAGAGCTGGGCTCAACAACTTTCTTTTCTGTGAAACGGGGCCTCTTATATAGTGTCCAGGCTGGCTTAGAATTCAGAGATCTGCCTTACTCTAATTCCCAAGTGCTAGGAGATTAAAGGTGTGTGCCACCACGCCCATGTTTCAAAGTAATTTTTAAATTTATTACTGTGGTGTATGGTGGAGGTCACGTACATGTCTGTGGAGAAGTTTCTCTCTTTTCACTTTAAAGATATTCCAGGATTAAACTTAGACAGCAATTACCTTCATCTTGCTGCCCAAATACTAGATTTAATATAGATCAGACCTAAAGTAAAGCCCATTGAGAACTTGAGAGATATTACTATAAAACTATGAATATTTCATCAGAAGACAAAAAAAAGGGTGAAAAAATTAACATGTTCTTATTCAAATAGGCCACACTGGATGTAGTTCAGTGGTAGAATAATGAACAGACACACAGACAGTCCTAAATGCAATCCCTGTAGCAACAGAACAACAAAAGCCCCAAACTGAACCTGTCTGGGGGCTCCCGCCAGCCCCCAGGAGTTCTTTCCTATGCTTCCTAACAATCAGTATCCTCTCTGCTTTTAAAAAATACAAAACAGCAACCTGAAAAATAGATTTCCTTTTTGGGGATAGGGATTTAGTTTATTGAGACAGGGTATCACTATGTAACCTTAGCTGGCTGGAACTCAGTATTTAGACTAGGCTGGCCTCAAACTCAGAGATCTGCCTGCCTCTGTCTCAGAGCTGGGATTAAAGGTGTGTGCCAATCCTAACTGCAATGGCCAACCCAGTATTTCTTAAATGACTTGAGAAAAAAATTATAAAGTAAAAGCCCAATACTTCTGATCATCATACTTTCATGTGACATCTCTGAGCTGAGATCAGACAAAAATCAAGAACCATGATCGGGCAGAATATAGTCAAAACCATGATTGGGTAGAATATAGTCAAATCAGCTTTCCAGTTTAAAAGAACAGGAGTACAGATCTAAGGGCACTATAGAAGGTGTCCCACCATTAAAGAGGAAGCGGTTGTCTAATCTGTCCTAGTGAGCAAATGGAACTGCAGGACAGTTTGTATCTTGTGAACAAGGTAGAGGTGTGGAGTGCAGACTCAACTCAGTGGCACGTGTCACTTATGCAGGACTCAGAGCTCAGCCAGATGAAACCCACTTACTACCAGCAAACACGCACCCCCATCTCTTGCCTCCCAGTTCAGTCTTCCCTGAACCCTACGGGGCTCTACACCCAAGTGGCAAGGATCTTCAACTTGCCAAGAACAGTTTGCTGCATGTATAGATGACATTGCAAAAATGTGTTCATTCCACACTGAGGACTTAGGCTGGAGCAGCAACTGGTGTGCTCAATGAGGACTTTACGATCTCCAGAAACCCAGGAAAGAGTTAAACATTCCCTGCACTGGACTAGGTGGCTTCTCACCACACACTTTCAGATCCCATCATTCTCCAAGCAGCTGTGCAGCCAATCAAAGCAAAGGGAGGAAATTATCCTGGCCAGCTGTCAGCCCCAGAGCACTGATGGCCATATATGGTAAAAACCACTGTCAGAGCCAGTCAGGCCTGCAGGCCGGCTGCTGGGGACACATCAGTGAACTGCAGCGGCAGAAGCTGGATGAGGTGAGGAGATGCACAAAGGACAGGCTGCCTGCTCATCTTGGGGGTGGGGGGCAGGGTGGAAATCGTCATCTGCTGGGCACACTCTCAGTGAGTCACAGCCATTTGCAGTCATCAAAAATAGCCCAGGGCACACTGTGAGGTTCCTTCTGCCAGCACTTTGTGCCTCGTTGTTAACTGGGAGGGGGGGGAAGCCCCCCTCCTTGCTCCCTCCAGTAAGTCTGGAAAACACAGGCACTGGGAGGAAATAAATGAAAGGGCCCTTCTGTGGCACTTCATGTGGTAATGAGGCCATGCAGCACTCATGTGGCTGGCAGCTCAGGACATAATTTAGAAGTCATTGTTCGGCACCTGGTGCCCTCCCCCTGCATCCCTAGTCCATCCCCCAGTCTTTCAAGGCCCACACACTTCATAGTGTAGGCGCTGGGGGCATCAGACAGACTATTTCAGTAGGCAGTGGACAGGCAGCTTGCAACATACCAAGAAATGACCCTCTTCCATTAACACCAAAAGCTATGAAGTGCCAAACAGCCACCTCTATACAGTGGACATCACTCTTCGTGGAAATAAAAATTGCCTGTCAGCACGTTCAGCTGACATAGCAATGCGACCAATGCAAATCTGGCAGGTGCTGGCACAGTGGGTCACACAGAAACACACATGGAGCCTGAGCTCCTTTTGAATCGCCTGTGAAACGAGGAACTTACCAGCTCAGCGCCTAGCACTTAAAGGAAATCCTCAGGACAGAGCTACTGGGATTTCATTACCACCACAAGGTAAGGCACACATGGGTACTGAACATCTGACACTATCTGGGCCAATAGCAGGAAGACCAAGCTGTTGTCTGGTTAAGCTTTCCATCATGGAGAGAATGCAAAAAGGTTCAGCTAGACTACAAGTCCCTAAGACCCCTGGTCCTTCACATATAATAGGAAAAAAAAAAAAAACCAACAAAAAGGAAGACTTAGACATGGAAGTTCAAAATAACAAAAGGCCTGCAGTCTGAGGCAGTCACTCTGTACCAGGCTCAAATTCTGCAGGAAAGAGCAGCCAAACAAAGCGCAAAGCTCATGAAGAACATCCTTCAAACACAGCTGGGTGGAAATATGGTATCCCACTCAAGCCTCTGCCTCCTCCTGAGGTTAAGGGAAGACATCTGGTAGGTGCAGTTGTCACAGGACCTAAGTGTTTGTTCGGTTCTTCACATGCTCTCAAGAAAAATGACAATTCTGCACAATTCATATTAGAAATAAAGAAAAAAAGCCCAACAAATGTGTGATTTTCTACCATAATGCTACTTTCAACAACTTCTGACTTACAATGTTGGGTCATGTGATACACAAATGATCAGATCCGTTTCCTCGAGCATGCCATTCTCCCCTGCCAAGAAAGTCAACCTACTCTTTGAAGTTCCAGTGTGGAAGAGATGTGGTCACCACTGCTTTCCTGGGGCAGAACACTTTCCCATACTTCTCAGATTGTACACTGATGGGACTCTGCAAACAATCTTCCTTCTCTTACCTTCTAGTCTTGGGTGGGATTCATCACCCAGGGCTGGAGCACTTGATGCAGTCACAAGGCTCAACACTGGATTATTATATGAACTTTAAAAACAGTTACCTAGAGCCAGGCCGATCTCTGTGAATTCAAGGCCAGCCTGGTCTACAAGAGTTCCAGGACAGCTAGGACTGTTACACAAAGAAACCCTGTCTCAAAAAACAATACAAAAACAAACAAACAAAAACCAATTTCCTAGACAAACCTCCTGCCCACAGGTGGAGTTGGCAGCCTCGAATGGCAATGGGCACAGTGCAGCAGCAGCTGTGCGGCGTGGAAGTGACAGCACTCCCATTTTCCATGCTCTGAGCTTGTGTGGGATGTGAAGCCTACTATGGGCGTACTACCAGCAGACAAAGAAAAGTACCAACCAATTGGTTCCTCCTACCACAAGAAACTTGTTCAACTCAGAAGTCATCTTCTCAGACAATGAGATGAACCTGTTGGACAAGAACCATGACTTTAGATTACACTCGCACACACATTCATCTTCAACATTGCTCAGATCAATCACCACTGTCTTGTGGAAACCAGAAGTATGAGTCTGACCCAAGTTTTGTGATTCCTGGAGAGTGCCACTCAAGACTGACACTGTACAATACAGCCAGCTGGGGACTGTGTACAGAGGCCTTAGTGTTGTGCCCGATGAAGAAGTGACTGGCACCCTAAGAGACACCACATACCCTTGAAGCAAATGAATGACTTCTATGAGTTCTCAGGAGCACCACAAAGCAGTTCAGGGATATCTTTCTGCCTGAGATGGCCCTGCTGTCCTCTGTCCTGAATGGGCAGTCCTGAAGAGCACGCTAATGATGTACACCTGTATAAAGATGCTGACGATTCAATGAGTCCACATCAAAGGAATAACATACAGAGGGATCGAAGCAGATAATGAAAAGTCCGTTCACTCTGCTAAGCAGACTCAAGATGCTCCTTGTCACCAGCCCCAGCAGCTTCGTGGATAAAGTATAAGGCACACCACTAGAGAGATCTGTACAACCTGGTTCAGAGGTCACAGTTCAGGCAAGAAGTTGAGCTCCTTATGGTATGTGAGGTCCTTCTGAAAGATGAGTGAGAATAGCTCTGACTGGGATGAACCCTAGATTACAGAGAGGCCAGATGTACAACACAACAATCAGCAAGAACTTTTGAAGCTCACTGGACTGAAAAGAGCTCAAGGGCTGTATTTTGATGACAACATATACAATAAACTGGCAGACATGATACTAACATGCAGCTGACTGACTGGTGCACACATCCTTAGTGTGGTCCAAGATCAGAGCCATGAATATGAAGGAGTCCATTCAGACACCTGACCATGGACTGGGCTGTTGGAACAAGTGTAGGCTCACAGAAGCAATGAGTTGCAGTTGGTTTTGTAGGCATGAAAAAGGGAGAGGAAGTGGGTAAAAGAAAAGACCAAATTTGTTTTCTTCAATGCTGAGTTCAGGACAGTTTTGCACAGACCAGACCTCAACCTTTCCCAAGGGGGAGGTCACAACTCATAGATCTATCATATGGTGTTTCTGAGCTATCTCCTAAACTGTGACATCCACCATATGTTCTACCCCAGGAGGACTCCTCTGCTGCATGGTCATGCTGAATGGTCACAGTCCCTTTACCTTCAGAGAACCCTTGCTGCAGAGAGACCTAGGGCCAGTAACTGTATGGCAAGAGTGAGGCATTTCACCAAAGTGACCAGTGGAACCTGCTCAATGTGGTTACGAAAAACCATTGCAGGTTAAACAACTTGGCAGGGTCAGCTTTAAATGAGACTATCGATTTCTAAAAGCATATCAATATTCCTTTTGGTATTTGTTTTCTACCTGTGGAGATATCCAGGTTGAGACAGGTGCTAGACACCTAAGATGCACACAGGGCTGTGATGCAGCCCTCTGGGACTGTTGAGTCTACCTGATGTCATCTGTGTTCAGCAGGTCAATAATTTGTGAGAAATTTCCTGATTGTTTACAGGCAGAATGATGGCAAACGCAGGGGTACAGTGACATGCAAAGATAGCCTCTGGCAGAAGGCAGATGATCTAGGGAACAATTCGTCAGCACAACCCTGCAGCAAGGAGCAGAGGAGAGTCCAGTCAGCAGCCAGTTCCCAAGCCTTCTGGCCCTTAGGCTTTTGCAGACGGTCCCACACTGCTTCAAAAGAATGCAGTCTCCTGGAAGCACTTTCTTGATCCCTCAGTATATGATTGCTGTGCCCTGAAACATGTAACATGCGGGTTCTCTGTTCTATAGAGATGGGACATTATAGAGTAAGGCAAGAACGGAAGTGAAACCTCAGGGCTCAGCCCATGTGTGGGAAAGGCAGCCGAGACTTGAGAGGGACTCACTGAGAAACAGGTGAAGGGCAGATCTTCTTCCCTTCACCTCTGGAGGAAGAAGAATCCTTTTTAATGTCTGTATCTATAGTTTCTGTCAACATTATCCGCTGCCCTGTCTGAGGGCCACATGAATGGCTGGAGTTAGGGGTCACCATCCTGTTTAATGGCATTTTCATCGCAGATGACAGCTATGTGCCTATGGACAGAATAGCCGTGGTTCATATTACAGTCTTTGCTCTGACCTGGCATATATTCTTTGGGTTGTGTTTTGGTTTTTCAGATAGGATCTCACCATGGAATTCAGGCTGTCCACAGATCCTTCTGCCTCAGTTTGGAGTCCCAAATGACAAGGTGGTAGGGCGGGCTTGGTGAGTATTAAATCTAGACAGAGGCGCATATCTAACTGCAAAGTGCAGTGTGTAAATGAGCTGTGCAGCGTTTACTGCAGTGTCACATGTCACCACAGGACCTCAGGATCCTCTGCTGTGTGCAGCCCTCCAACCACCTCCTTTGTACTGCATAGAGGGCTCAGCAATCTGGTCTTCTCCAGAGCGGGAGGCATGCTGCTGTTTGCTCATCCCTGGTGCCTGGCAGCTAGCATCCAATGCTGGCAGGAGACACTTGGCACTGCACAGAGTTGGGGTCTTGCAGCTTCTCCTCTGGAGAAGCAGAATGAAGAACCAGGAGAAGAATTTTGGGCACAGACTAGTTTACTTGAGAGTGAGGTAGCTATATTTTGAATGCACAGAGTCCAGGACCTAAGCCTTGGGGGAGAAAAACATTTTCTGAATATGAATAAGGATTTTTTTTTCTTTCTGAGACAGAGTCTCTCTTCACGGCCCCATCTATCCTAGAACTCACTCTAGACCAGACTGGACTCTAATTTACAGAGACCCACTTGCCTCCACCTCACAAGTGCTTGGATTAAAGGAGTGTGCCACCATATCCAGCTCCGAATGAATTTTACAGCTTACTCCTGAGCAGGGGGTCTTAATCTTGGGAACACTAAACTTTGTGGTGCGGGGATCTGACACGGCAGATGCCAGCAGACTGCGACCCAAAGTCATGCCGCAGCAGTACACAGCTGGGTTAGAACACGAGTATTTTTTCCATGTATTTGTTGGGTTTTCAACACAGGGTTTCTCTCTCTCTCTCAGGGTTTCTTTGTGTAGTTTTGGTGCCTGTTCTGGAACTCGCTCTGTAGACCAAGCTGGCCTCTGCCTCCCAAGTGCTGGGAATAAAGGCATGTACCACCACCACCCGGCCCTTCTTTATCTTCTTTTCCATTTTGCTATTTGTCTGTGTCTATTTCAGTCAAGACGGGTTCCAACTTGTCACTGTCATGATTCTCTGCAGGGACACGACCTCTGACACCCAACATCTTGTTCTTTTTTTGTTCTTTTTGTGCACATTAAGTACACCGCTACAGGGGAAGCCGATATGCTTCCTACAGCTTAAGAAAATCTATAGAACAAACAATAAGATTAGTTTTGATGTTTAAAAATAAGTAAATAAATAAATTTAATGATCCAGCACAAGTTTCAAGGGCCTGGACTACACTGTAAGATACTATCACAAACAAAAATGAATGTTTATAGTCTCTCACACACACACACACACACACACGTACATGCATTTATATTCTCTATATATAGTTCTTTTAAGGTAAGAATGTTCAAAACTACCAGAACAGGCATGGTGGTGGACAGCTCATCATGCTAGGTCGGGAAGAGCACTCACCTAATGTGTATAAGGACTAGCCTGGGACCAGGGAGGGGTGGGACAGACAATCAGAAAGTCACTTGTCTTAGTCAGGGTTACTATTGCTATGATTAAGCATCATGACCAACAGCAAGTCATGGAGGAAAGGGTTTATTCAGCTTACACTTCCACATCACTGTTCATCATCAAAGGAAGTCAGGGCAGGAACCCAGAGGCAGGAGCCAATGCAGAGGCCATGGAGGGGGGCTGCTTACTGGCTTGTTCCCCATTGTTTGTTCAATTTGTTTTCTTATAGAACTTGGGACCATCAGCCCAGAGATGGCACCACCCACAATGGGCTGGGCCCTCCCCTATCAAATCATTAATTAAGAAAATGCCTTACAGCTGGATCTTATGGAGGCATTGTCTCAGCTAAGGTTCCCTCCTTTCAAAAAACTCTAGCTTATGTCACATTGACATAAAACTAGCCAGCACAACTCTTACTGCTCAAATATGGAGTGTAAACCACCATTATATGTCAAAGACTATAGTCTGATAATACCTATATTACAGTTGCTGCCTGCCTATCAAGTTACCCCGAAACACAATTGCCTAAAAATGAACATGTATTTATCACCTCACAGCTTCTCCTATCGGGAATTCAAAAATGGTTATGTAGTGTTTTGTGTCAAAGTTTCATAGTAGTGTTTTGTGTCAAAGTTTCATAGGACAACAAAAGACAAGGTCTGTCCTAAATAAGCTAATGAGCTACAGCACTGTTGGAGGGTCCATGGGCCTCTCTTCAGAGTTGTTTGAATATCCTCACAGCACAGCAGCTCCAAAGAAGCTATTAGGCTTTACGACCTATTCTCAGAAGCCACGCTCCAACACTTCCACCACACCTGGAGACCGACACAATGGCACAAATACCAGGGGGGTCAGAGTCACCAGATGCCATCTTGGAGATTGATCCCACAACACTGTGTGGACACACTTTGAGAAGCTGTACAGTCACTTGGTTTACACCATCCACCCAAGTGAATCAAGAGAGTATGGTCATATGATGGCCCTGTCTATAGGGGGTAAGAAAGTAATCATAACACAGGGTGATGGCGTAGCCTGTGGTACAGCAGAGCATTGCAAGCAACTAAGAGAATCCAAAGTGTGCTTTTCTCTGCTCAGCACGTCATGAGTAATTTTGACCTGAGTACTGAACAATAAGAAGAGATCAATTATCAGACATTTGGAATACTGACTGGAAGGAATCAAATTTTCTTCTCCAAAACATGACAGAAACTCTAGAGTAGTCCTCGTCAAACCTACTCCTATCTGAGACTTGGGTCTTAACATCATAAGGCAGTCATTGCGAAAAGTGAATTGGGTTCTCTCGTGCACCTAGCAAGTGCTATGCACCATTCCTGCAAGAACCGAGAAACGACCAGTGATTGTTTTCTGTACATTCTGAGAGCATTTGCTGAGTTTTTTTCCCACCACTGATAGATGAGACAGACTACAAAATGAATTAAGACTGGAGTTCACAGCCACAAAGTAAAATCCCTACAGTCTTACATGTTTGTTCCCAAGGTAGCAGGAGAAACTAACTGTGCATGAGCCAGTGAGGCTGCTCAGTAGATACAGGCTCTTACAGTCTGACAACTGGAGACCAATGCCCAGGACCTACATGGTGGAAGGAGAGAACTGACTTCCACAAGTTGAGCAATCACTATGAACACCACACACACACACACACACACACACACACACACACACACACACACATCTATCTATATATCTATTTATTAAAATAAATAAAGGTACTGCCCAGCAACACTGAAGGGACAAAGAGACGACAGCGGCACAAAGGTTAAAGAGTCTCAGTCACACCCAGCCTATCAAGGCCTATACCTCTCTAGACAGTCACTGCACCAAGGAAATCAGTAGTCACTCCAAGACACAAAGATCCTTTACAGTCAGAGTAGTCAAGGGGTAGGGAGAGGCACCAGGGGGACAGGAGCCTGCAGTGTGTATCCTGCACCCTAGCTGGAGAGCAAGTGCACACAGCTCTAAGAGCACCCTCCACCCTCACCTGTTAAGGCAGGACTGGCAGGTTCTCTGAGGTCTGAAGTTCATGTGTGTGCCTAACAGGAACTGCTGCTTGTTGTGCTTGCTTGAGTCTCCATGATTCACAGCAGGGAGGGGATGTTTGCTTCAGCTATGCATCACGAGTACGGCTACTCTACAGAACAAAGATTGTTCATGCCAGCCTGGCAGACTGCTCAGGACACAGGGCAGCTTGGATACTTGTGACAAGGGAAAAACTATTCCTCAGCTAACCATAACAACAAAGCCTTTATGTATTTGGCAAGATTGCCATGTCTTCTTCATTCTCTGAAGGACTGAAGAACAAGAGAATACACCAAACCATACCTATACAAGTCATGGTAGAGTGGCATGGCATGGCTTGAGCAATATTACAGATGAGCCGCAGTGCTCACGTGGGCTAAGCCAACCCACCACACTTTAGCTGAGAACCCTCCTTATTTCTTAGCAAGGGCTTCTAACAATCACTTTCTCTAATAAAATCATCCACAGGAAAAAAACTCATAAATCACATGCTTAAAACATGATCCAACATGCTGACTGCTCATGTGTATGCCAGTTCTTGTGTGTGAGCGCGCACACACACACACACACACACACACTTACTTCAGTATATCTGTCCCTGTTATTATTAACATTTTGAATCTTAAGTCCTAGAAGACAGAGACTGTCTAACTCATTTATATTCTCTTGAGAATCTAATCACAAGACTCTCAGATTACAATAATGTGATTTACTGTGGGCAGATATTAGCTTTTAAATGTGAGACTCTCTGAAAGGTCATGATCCTTTTGATCAGTATGTGCACTCTCAATATTGCTGTGTGAACAGAGTCCCAAAGAATCATCAGAAGCCTCTGAGAGGGACTAAGAGCAAAACTAGAGACTGGAGGATGGCTCAATGGGTAAGAGCACTGGCTGCTCTTTCCAGAGGACCTATGTTCAACTCCCAGCATGCACAGAGAGGCCAACTCCAGTTCCAGGGGATCCAACGACCTCTTCTGGCCTCTGCAGGCCTGCACAAACATGCAGGCAGGCAAAACACTCATACACATAAAAATAAATAATTTTTTAAAAATAAAATCAAAGTCACATCGTGCTCTCATTTCTTTCAGAGTAACTTTAGGCTATAGCAGGCAGAGAAAGTCAGTGCTCACGAAGAGCTCAAGTCCTTGCTATCTTTTCTTTGTCTTCTCTCTCTTTGAGTAGGACAGGGTGCTGAGACAGGGTCTTACTATGTAGCACTGGCTGGCCTGGAACTAACTATGTAGGTTGCCTCCCAAGTGTTGGAATTAAAGGTGTATACCATCACACAGGGCCAGTAGCAGCAATCTGATACTTTCTGGTGCAGATCAGAAAACTGACCACAGTGCTGGGGGTGCAGGGTGGCAGGGTACAGCTTGGTGACAGAGATCTTAACTAGCAGGAGTCAGGCCTGAGGTTCAATCCCCACCCCCAGGGAGGGGGATGACCACAACAAAAACTAGATTCAAATCTTTCTGAAGGGCAAAAATGCTGGAAGTGCAGGTGCTGAGTTTACCAACAGCAAACCAACACATCACATGTGATAGTCAAAAACAATGAAGAGTGACAATCAAATATCAGCAACAACGTAAAGTCCACAATCCATACTCAAATACCTAGGGTTCTATATAAATTACAGGGTAGGTATTTCCTGCCAACACAGAGGACATGGATGGTCCTATCTTCTACAGCTATTGATGCCCAGTAGCCAGGCAGCACCTTAGGAAGAACAGAAACACCAGTGCCAGCTGACACCCAGCCTCATGGTCAGGCCTTGCTATCACAGCACAAGACTGTGCAGGGGTACCTCTTGAGGGCTCCCAGGACTGACCACCACCTTTCTATCTGGGCAGGGCCCTGGCAACTGTTCTTTGTGAGAAGGGGAAACAATGGAACACCAATGTTTGCTTTCTGGATTCTGAATACTGAAACCACACAGAAACTGCCTCAGAGCTGATGGCCACAGGAGAGGAAACACACTGAGAGCATTTAGAATTACCAGAGGGAGACACACACACACACACACACACACACACACACACACACACACACACTCTTACACACACATCCTTTAAGTTAGAAAAAGAGAAATAGAGGGACACAATGACAGATCCATGTCCCACTACAAGGTGACCCAGCCAGGACTCGATTTCACAGCTTTTCAGTTCCCAGACCTCATTTTTTCCTCAAAGCCCCTCTGACACACAGAGTTAACTGAGCACAGTAATGTTTGAAAGCAGAGTGCCTGTGAGCTTAATGAGGAGAGAAGTCAAGAACATCGAGCACTGGTCTACCTTTCAATGCTGTCACTAAGTTCACTGTTAGCCCCTGGAACAACAATTCAGGACAAAGCCTTACAGCTATGGAAGGAACGCCTAGACGACCCCTCCAAAGGAGAATATATGTGCATTTGTGTATGCATACATGTATGATTGCACTCACCTGTGTGTGTGTGCACAAGTGGAGGTGTCTTCTACTGTTTTCTACCATATTTTTGGAGACAGTGTCTCTCAGTGAGACCTCACCATTCTTGATAGACAGGCAGCCAGTGAGCCCCTGGGCTCCTCCTGCCTCTGCCCACCTAGTGACAGTGTTATAGACATGCATTGTTGGGCCTAGTTTATCACATGATGCTGAGGATCCAAACTCAGGTTCTCATGCTAACACTATCCACTAAGCCATCTCCCAGACAAAGCATAACCAAGTTCAAAGGACTCCTCTATTCTCATTCCCAGGAGGGTAGTTACAGAACAACATATTCTGACTAACGCAGGCCACTTAATGTAGGTAAGAACCATACCAAACAAATCTCCTGTAAGTGCTGTGATGTTCAAAGTCTCCCGTTGTTTTGCAAAAGCAAAGATGGACTGACTGAGCTTTTTGTGGATGTGGAATCTGAAGGAACTGTCTGAGCTCACTGGAAGATTAGCCATTCACAGTTTATTTTGGGCTTCTTAATTGGCTTGTTCCAGTTCTTTGAAGAAAAGAATGTCTTGAATTTGTCCCTCAGTTTATAAAAAGAAAAATGCTTTAACTCCAAACAAACCAGGAGTCCCTGACCTGGCTGACAAGCTGTGGTTGTCCTCTCAGATGACCACCCTGAGTAATAAAAAGCCACTTCCTGAATGCTTCTCGCTACTAAAAAAGAATACACAGCTGGAGAGATGGCTCAGAGGTTAAGAGCACTTGCTGTTCTTCTAGAGGACCTGAGTTCTATTCTCTTATCCATACCAGGTGGCTCACAACTATCTGTAGCCTCAGCTCCAGGGGATCCAATGCCTCTAGCTTACACATGCACATGTGCCCTCAGGAGCATGCTTAACATAGGTAAGAACCATAGCACAAGTGCTGTGAGGTTCAAAGTCTCACGTGGTTTGCAAAAGCAAAGGTGGGCCCACTGAGCCTTTTGTGGATGTGGACTATTCCTTTACACTGTATGAAGATATGTTACTGTGATTGGTTTAGCAAAATGTTAAATGGCCAATAGTTAGGCAGGATTTTCAGGACAGAGAGAATACTGGGAAGAAGAAAGGGGAGAAGTCAGACAGACACAGAATGAGTTGGACATACAAAATGGGACAGAGGTAAAAGCCACATGGTAGAATGTAGATGAATAAAAATCTAGGTTAATCTAAGTTATAAGAGCTAGTTAAGAACAAGCCGAAGCTATCAGTCGAGCTTTCATAATTAAGAAGAGGTCTTAGCATGCAGGACAGAAAAATCTGCCTATATCTATACATAATTAAAAACAAACCCTTGAAAAATAAAGGAACACACTAAACAGATGTGTGGGCAAAGCACAACAGACATTCAGTTCAAACCCCACTCCAAAATCAGGTTAAGTTACAATGGTATGGCACCGGTCAATAGAAACAAAGGTATCAAAGTAGAAATATCTCTAATTCATGGCAAGGTTCACATTTGCCAATTAGAAGTTGCATTGGAAATGAGTGTTTGCTTTGTTCCCTAATTCTTTGGAGAGCTGGTTCAGTTGTTTAATAACCACAGAAGTCAAACACAATGTAAAACAAAACAAGCTAGTCATGAACACCCAAGAGGAACTCCAGGAGAACCAGAAGTTTCCCCAAGGGGAAACATCCACCTGATGCGGAACAGTACTCTACTGACAGAAAAACTGACTTCACTGTGTCTGCTTTCAGAGCCCATGATCCATAGTGAGATGTGCCCCAGTACACATGGCTCAGAAGCAGATGTGAGGGTGGGGAAGGTCCCCTGTGCACATGCACAGCAGGGAACTAGCGGTACTCAATGCCTGCATCTTCACATGGTGGTAAGAGCACTAAACCCTTACCTCTATCCAGAATTCAGGGCTCACCAAATCCCTTTTCCCCTACAGCTAAGAAGAAGAGGTGCACAAAAGCTCCACCTCATGCCCATGTGGGACGGGACTCAATGGAAGGCCAAGTTAGGAAAGGACCAGTGGGAACATGCAGAGGGTGAAGTGCACGTAGAGCCACTCAGTCAGGGCCTTTCAGTCTACACCGTGTTAAACAGCTTAGATCCTATGCTGTGACTTATTACCAGAGCTGGGATAATCTTGAATCCTGTGTGTCTGTGTGGACAACAGGGATAGAACCAGGGTCATGTGCACACTAAACAATGAGATACAACAATCTACCACTGAGCTATCACCCATTTTTCGGAACATTTTCTTGAGTTCACGTTCCACTTACAACTCAAAATCCAAAAGGCCAGTGGCTGAAGAGTTGGCTCAGTGGGTCAGAGTACTTGCTAGCCCTTGCAGAGGACCTGAGTTCAGTTCCCAGCACCCACATGAGGTGACTTAGAAACCAACAGCTTGTACCTCCAGCTCCAGAATGGGGCATCACTCACCTTGTGCAGAGGAAGCACTAGGAAGGCTCCTCCCCCACTCGCTTCTATGATGATGGCAACAAATCTGGGGTTGACAGCACAAAAGGAACTGTCCCAGGTCACTCGGGAGACTCGGATATCATCATAGCACTGGTCGTTTTTCACTGCCTGTCCAAAGACATGCCGGAACTTGCTCTGCCGCACAACTCGTCGCATTGTGTCTGCAAAAAGAAGAGAGGAATACATGAGTATGATGGGCCGCAATTGGCAACAGGCAAGCTGGCAAAACAGAACACTCGGCATTCTGTCTACTGTCCTAAAAAGTAGTCAGACTGCAAACCCTAGTTCCCTCTGCAGCATACACAGAGAGCAATAGAGCACTGCAGACCGTGTCAGGACATGGAGAGACTGCAGACCGGGTCAGGACATGGAGATACTGCAGACTAGGTCAGGACATGGAGACACTGCAGACCGGGTCAGGACATGGAGACACTGCAGACCGGGTCAGGACATGGAGACACTGTAGACCGGGTCAGGACATGGAGACACTGCAGACCGGGTCAGGACATGGAGAGCACAGAGAGTGATGCAGATCGTGTTGGTAAGACTTAAGACACCCAGAGCCAGTCCACAGCTTTAACTTATGATCATGAAGGAAAATCCATCTTCCAGGGGTGGGTGAGAGAGCTCACTCCACCCTTCCTATTTTGGAGATGGGAAAATACCAAAGGGAAGCTACCTTATAGAAGTGAAGCCAAAGTCCCAAAGAAGTTATGATCTGGTGGCTTTCTCCTCAGCCTGCAGGGTCACTTTCCAGTTTTTACACATCCTCTCCCTGACATCAGCATTCCTCTGGCTGAGCACTGTGCTGGCTCCCCAGAGCGACTCTACATAGCCAACTATACACACTCAAGAGACAGAAGCAGTTGCCCTGCCACCAAGTGCCTGATACTATCTTCCCAAAACAGGCTTGCCCTTCAGAGCGACCCAAACCAATTGCTGGCTGCTAAGCATCCCAGTGAAGAATGGGAAATCCGGCCTGAGTTAAGACAGTGACTCTGGCAATCCCACCCTGCATGGAAAAGTTAGGGCAGTCAAAAACAGCCTGATGACATGATGATGGTGACAGCTGGACAGAAGGGAACAGGCCAGTGTGGAAGAGAAAGGAGACCATGAAGAAGGTCTCATGTCGGATCACTCAACATCTAGCAGAGTAATCTAGGCATGGGGAATGTAGGTGACAGTTAGCTGCGGTCCTAGGCTCCTCATGGGTCATTTTAGACAAATCCCACTGGGTTGCCAGATGGACATGAACACGGAAAGCTTTGTGCTTCAGGCCAAGGCCCCATCCACCTCAGGTTTTCTAGCTGTCACTGGATGTAATTTTCCCGTCTGCTTCTGTATGGCATTCTGCTCAACAGACATGTGGATAAAGCTAAGTGGAACTGGCATGTGGCCAAACCCTGACAAATTTGTTGAAAACCAGATCACTGTGAACAGAAGAGGCCAACACCTGTCCATTTGTGCCCACATGTTGTGGGCAAGTCTATTTCTTGCCCTCTAACAGCCTCTTTTGTAACCCTGAAACCACGCTCAGATGTAGAAGAGTTTGTTTATGCCAGAACCTCCTGTCTTCACAAGGCTTATGTAGACTGTCCTCTTTGCAATGCTGGGGCATGTGGCTAGGCAGAGGCAAAAGTTCGGTGGCAGATCACTGAGCCTCGTGTCCTGCAGCCCCGCTGCTGTCTGACCTTCCCTGCTGACTACTGGGATGCTTGGTAGAGATGCTAAGGACTAACACTCAGCCAACAGCCTTCAATGTGAAATCGTGTGAGTTCCTCAGGCATGAGTCAGACATAGCTTCCACTGTGGCAAAAACTAGAGGCACATACCTCCATACTGGTTGCTCTCAAAGCCACTGCCCTCACAGCCATCAGTATTACAAGCCACTAAAGTTGGAGTCCCCACCAGCACCCCCCAGAAAGGGTCTCAAAAGTCAGTTTAAGGAGCTGAGAGATGGCTCAGCAGTCAGTGTCTCTACTGTTCTCTCAGAGGTCCCACATTTAGTTCCCACACATGCCTGCTCCAATGACTCTAACACCCTCCTCTGGCCTCCGTGGATACCCGAACACATACCATAAATAAAAATAA
This sequence comes from Dicrostonyx torquatus, assembly GCA_028555095.1. NCBI lineage: Eukaryota > Metazoa > Chordata > Mammalia > Rodentia > Cricetidae > Dicrostonyx > Dicrostonyx torquatus. The sequence goes on along the minus strand of JAQHUG010000089.1, from coordinate 3,749,063 downwards.
TAAATCTTTAAAAAAAGTTAACACAGAAAAGAAAAAGACTACACTAGATCAGTCAATGTTTTTATGCATTAAAATATTTTACAAATTGATAAAATAAAACCAATAGAAAAAGTCTGTAACTCACACCTTTAATCCCAGCACTTGGGAGGCTGAGTCAAGTGGATCTCTGAGTTCGAGGTCAACTTGGTCTACAGAGTGAGTACCAAGATAGCCAGGGCTACATAGAGGAAAAACCTCTGTCTAAAAACAAACAAAAAAAGGCCACAAAACAAAAACTAATAGAAAAGTTGGCAAAAACAAAACCCACAAACAGGTAACACAGAGAGACAGACAGAGACAGAGAAAGAGACAGAGAGAGAGAGAAAGATCTCACCACCATTCCCTCCCAAAGTCCTAAACCTATGACAGCAAAGGAATAAGTGAGTATAAACACACGGGATTAAGACAGGAACTGAGCCCCCCAGAGAGAAGACCTGACAACAAACTCAGAGAAGCCTAAATCACTGAGTGATTGCCATGAACACCTCCTACACTCAGCTGAGCATCTTGGGACACTCTCACAAGGACTGGTGCATACTGTAAATCCCTAGTATCAACAGAAAGGAGAGCTTGTCTCCAGCTGGGTGTAGTACTGAAAACCTGTAATCCTGCACTGGGAAGGCCAGGATCTCAAGGTCATCCTCAGTTTACCAAGGTAAAGGGCCAGCATGGGCCACTGAGCCTTAACAAACCAAACAGTCCTCTTCACCTTACATGAAGTCAAGCTCACTTTCATTCTAATTACATCTGGGCAAAAGGAAACACATGTTTGTAGGTGGAGACTGTTGATTTCTTTCCTGCTGCCTAGACCCAAATAATCACATAGAAACTATATTAATTACAACACTGTTTGGCCAATAACTCAGGCATATGTATTAGCTCTTATATCTAAAATTGACCCATTTCTATTAATCTGTGCATTGCCACGAGGCTGTGGCTTACCGAAAGGTTCCAGGTCCTTCTCCTTCATCCTTCTGACTCCGCCTACTTTCTCTCTACATCTGTTAGGATTTTCCGCCTTGTTTTACTCTGCTAAGCCATTTTGGCCGAAACTGCTTTATTCATTAGCCAGTAAAAGCAACACATCTACAGAAGGGCATCCCACATCACAGGTTTTCACATTTCAGTAGAAGAATACAGTGTCAGCCGAGAGCACAGTGAGAAGATGCAGCCAGCATTCCTGGTCTGAGCTGACTCAACCAAGCAGAATTGGGGCTTGACAGGCAGTTTGAGCCCATTCATGTTCAAGATCAAATCTAATCTGAGCCCAGATGTCCACCTGTGACACTGCTGCTTTGGTTGCAAATTAAGTCTCCAGCCCTTCAAACACAACAGAGAACAGCAGTACCAAGAGCAAGCTCCAGAACCTGTGAACATGCGTGTGAATGGCACAGGGTCTGGCCACAGTTCACTAGGATAAGCCACAGACCCTGTGTCAGTGTTTCTACCTGAAAGTAGGGACAGACACATACATAAAGCTGACATGATGATTACATGAGCACTCCCTGATGAGTCATAAGAGATGACTCTGCTTACTTCATCTAGTATCAACACAAAAAACCCATCACTCAACAAATGTCGCCATCCTAGTAACTGGCCTAAAATAATCTGGACTCAAACTCCAGTTCTGCCACTTGTCAGCAAGTTACTTTACCCTCTGAACCCCAATACCCTCATGTACAGAATGAAGAGCGTGTGCTTGAGAAAGCAAGAAGCACAGCACAGGTCCAGTGGCTCCATCACCAATCTACAAAGCAGAGTTGATGCCACTTCACAAGCGCCTCCCAAGACTACAGAGCAGGAGCACTATAAGGGAGTGACCTGTGCTCTGATACAAAACAAGACGTCTCACACACACTACAAGCCAACACTTCTCATGAATATGGGGACAAAACCCTCAGCAAAACGCTAGCAAAACATATCCTGCAACACATGAAAAGGAAATACACATCAAGACCAAGTGGGATTTACCTCTGGTAAATGCAACGAAAGTTGGTTCAACATATGAAAAGTGACTGGTGGGACCTACCACACCAATAGAAGAAAGAGAAAACTCACAGGACCAACACAGACACAAAGCATTTGACAAACCATGACAGAACACTCAGCAGAGGAGGAATAAAAAGGGGGCTTCCTCACAATAAAGAGAAGAAGGAATGACCACACCTAACACAATATCCAGTGTTGAATGGTTACTCTCTAAAATCATAAACGAAACAGAACTGCACTCTGACCACTTCTACTCAGGACTGTACTACAGGAAAAATGAACAAATGCAGCCAGGTGCAAGAACCAGCCAGGTGCAATGTCCAACAATCAGCTATGTTTCTATCCATTCACAACAGGCAATACAAAAAATAAAATTAAGAAAAATTCCAATCACAAAAGCATTAAAAGGGGGAGGCAGCGGTGATGCACGCCTTTAATCCCAGTACCCGGGAGGCAAAGGCAGGCGGATCTACACAGCGAGTCCAGTACAGCCAAGGTTGTTTGTTACACATGGTGCTGGAGAGACAGCTCTGCAAGAGCACCAATTGCGCTTAACTGCTGAGCCATCTCTCCAGCACCATGGGCTTCTTTAAAGGGTTGTGAAAATGTTCCCTAGACACTGTGGTAATGGTTGCATGTGACTGTGTGGCTTTTCGTACCTTATGATTTAAGCAGATGAAGTGCAAGGAGTGTGAGTGTGTCTATAGCGTGCTTGTTTTTAATCTGAGCCGTACCCAGCACAGACTCTTTATTCTACACTATTTTGCAAATGTGAGCAATGGTTACTCCAGAGGCCAATAACAAGTTATCCTACCCAAAGAGAAAATCCCAAATCTGTGATTTGGGCACAGAGTGTAATTTTCACACAAAAGAGCATTGGTAACCAAGACTCTACAAAATTCTGTGCTCAACTACCTCAGCAGCATTTGCATCTTTTTCAAACAGAAAAATTTGGAAACTATTCCAAAGTCTAGAATTTCTATGGGCTGCCAGTATTGGCAAATGACATTCAAAATTTCAATTGGAAAACTAAGATGTCAAAGACAAACAAGCAAATAAATAAAATGTTTTAACAAATTTGGATATTTTAAAAATTATCTTGTCTCAAAGTGATCAAGCAATAAATTAAAAAACTAAAATGTTTTCTAAGGGAACCCAACTCTCAATTGTATGAAAAAGAATTAATGAAACAATCCTAAACAAGGAGATACAGGTACAATTCTAAATGCCTTGCCAGAGAAGAATCTGCTCACGAGGTCTGTCAAGTATGAGCTCGTCCACCTGCACAAGACCTTTTCTTTGCAAATGTTGAGAACACCCGGCAATGAGAGGGCAGTGAGCCAACAATGATGGAAACTGAGGCAAGAGAATCAGAGATCAAGGTCAGCGTGGGATCAGGAGCTGATCCAAAAATCAATACAACAACAGGGTGGCAAGAACAGCTCAGCTCACACAGCACTTGACATATAAGGAATAGGACCTGAACTTGTCCCCCAAAACTGATGTACAAGAGCCGTACGTGGTGCACACTTGCAATCCCAGTGCTAGGGATCAATAACTGGACAGCCCCAGGTGCCAGGGAGACTGTCTCAGGGGGAAAAAAAAAAAAGGACAAGGAATGACACCAAGGTTGACCTCTGGCCTCCCTGAAAACACACATGCACCTGTACACTCACGTGCATGTGTGCAGGAACACACAAAACAACTTAAAATATTGGCATACTTAAGTCATTGAGCAAATCAAGAAACAGTCAACAGATTTCACAACAAATTCCACTCAGCAGGAGGCAATGAAAATGTCTTCTAATTTCCACAAAATGTAGCTGGATGTGGTGGTGCACATCTTTATTCCCAGCACTTAGAGGCACAGGCAGGTGTGGATCTGAGTTTAAGGATAGCCTGGTCTACATAGTGACTTTTAGGTCACCCAAGGCTATATAAGGAGACCCTGGTCTCAATGCCTCCCTCCCCCGTGCGTGCCTCCACCAACACACACACACGCTCACACGTGCTACAAATCTAACCTAAACCCCTTATAAGATGCAATATACCACTCTACCATAATTCCAATAAGATGGCAGCATGCTTGGATTTCAAAAAGTAAAAAAAACAGAATGGCATCATCAGCTACACAACGGGCTGAAGGAGAAAAAGCTTGTGTTAAGGCCAATCTGGGAAAAAGCTTGTGTTAAGGCCAATCTGGGCAGGGCAGTGGTGGCGCACACCTTTAATCCCAGCACTCGGGAGGCAGAGGCAGGCGGATCTTTGTGAGTTCGAGACCAGCCTGGTCTACAAGGGCTAGTTCCAGGACAGGCTCCAAAGCCACAGAGAAACCCTCTCTCAAAAAAAAAAAAAAAAAAAAAAAAAGGCCAATCTGGGCTACATAGCACAGATGTGACAGGGGATGTGTGGAAGAGGAGGAGGAAGAACAACAAAAAACCACCACAGCCAGATGTGATGTCACTCACCTGTAATCTAGAACCTGGAAGGCAGAGGCAAGATTACATTATCCTTGGCTACATATACACAGCAAGTTTGAACTCAGCCTGAGTTACCTAATGTGCTAACTAGCTTTATGTCAACTACAGACATGTAAGAGGAAAGAACTCTAATTGAGAAAATGTCTCCATAAGATCCAGCTGTAGGGCATTTTCTTAATTCATGATTGATGGGAGGGCCCAGCCCATTGTGGTGGTCCTGGGTTCTATAAGAAAGTAGACTGAGCAAGCCAGTAAGCACCACCTCTCCACAGCCTCTGCATCAGCTCCTGCCTCCAGGTCCCTGCCCTGTTTGAGTTCCTGTCCTGACTTCCTTCAATGATGAACAGTGATGTGAAAATTTAAGCCAAATAAACTCTATCTTCTTGAGTTGCTTTTGGTCATGGTGTTTCTATACAGCAATAGTGACCCTAACTAGGACACCGGAATAGCCCAGTAGAGAGTAAGCTTGCAGCCTAGGCCTCCACACGATGTCCTCTCTAAGTAGGGCTGGCTTGAATCTCAGAAACAACCATCTGTCTCTCTGCCCTAGTTTCTATGTTAAAAGTGAAGCCAGAAAAGAACTGATTATCCAGCAATCCAGGCTTTTGTTTTGCTTCTTAGACAGGAACTCTCTATGTAGCCCAGGCTGGACTCAAACTTGCAGTCTTCCTGTTTTGATTAACCACTTGCTGGGACTCTAAACCTGTGCCACCATCCTCTTAAGGTGTTGTTGGCAGACAGTATACACTACTGCTTGTGACTCCAAATAAAGAAAACCTAAACCCGGAAAAGTACTATTCATTACTCTTAATGCCCAAACAAACAAACAAACAAACAAAAAACTTCATTTCCTTGTATTTTGGGTAGGCATGTAACCAAGAATGACCAGCAAGGGCCCCTCATGGCTAAGGGCTGACTAAGCTGTAATGGCTCGTACAATCTCCACTCCCAAGGCTGCTGACAGCATTAAGCCCTGAAGACTGAATGATAGGCATCACAGGGTCCTGCAGTAACTTCACAGGGAGTACAATAAGTGTATTTGAGAGAAAATACAAGTAAGACAGAGCTGTTATACCGCAATGGCATAAATAAAGTATACTCAAAACACCCGAGTAAATGTTTCTTTTTTCTCAGTCTACCTCCACCATAAACAAAGGATAGCCATCTCGACACTTTCCTGTTTATTGGGAAGTTGTCTAAAGACTCGTGCAGGTGCATTTCTATGGTGCATATGAAAGGAAACACATCCTGCAAGACACACACAGGAAGGCCCCATTAGCGAAGCCCTGCCAGCAGGTCTGCAGACACCATTCCGGTGCCTTCAGAGTCCACAGCAGATGGCTCGGAGAAACCACAGAAAGGCTCCAAGGAGTCCATGAGGGAAAGGCCACACCCTTTCCAGGCATGTTTCAAAGGAGACTAGATATGTTGTTTTATATTTTATTTTACTTTTTTATTTTTCAAGACAGGGTTTCTCTGTGTAGCCCTGGCTGTCCTGGAACTTGCTCTATAGGCCAGGCTGGCCTCGAACTCAGAGATCCAGATGCTTCTGCCTCTCAAGTTATAGGCATGCGCCACCACTCCCCAGCATGAAAGTGTTATTTAAAAAAAAAAAAAAAAAGCAGGCAGCTAAGAGATGGCTCAGCAATTAACAGCACTGATTGCTGTCCCAGAGGGCCCAGGTTCAAGTCCCAGGACCCACATGATAGTTCACAATTGTCTATTAACTCCAGTCTAGGGGATCCAATGTCATGGCACACAAGTGATGCAAAGACATATATGTAAGCCAAACATATTATTTTTTTAAAAAATAAACTAAAAAGATTGATAGGATATAGCAGCTGAGGCAAACATCTTAAACCCTGAGTTTGCTTTTAAGAAGTAAGAAATGTAATAACCTGTCCACCTATGTAGAACACATTCACAAAAGCAAATAAACAAAGCAAAACAGAGGGTTCCTGAAGCATGAGGAGGTGGCTGACCTTTTTCAATTTGTCTTAAAGTTCATCAGTGACATTCTAAGAATCCTAACAAACCACACATTTTTACTACAGTCACTATTAACAGCTTCACAGGACACTTTTTTTTAGATTTATTTATTATGTAGGCAGTGTTCTGGTATGTATGCCCACACATCAGAAGAGGGCACCAAATCTTGTTAGAGATGGTTGTGAACCACAACGTGGTTGCTGGGAATTGAACTCAGGACCTCTGAAAGAGCAATCAGTGCTCTTAACTTCTGAGCCATCTCTCCAGCCCCACAGGACACATAAAGGAAAAAACAGGCAGTAACATGAGGGGCCTGCTAGTTGGGGTTTCTGTCCCGCCCAGTTCCCACAGCTGGCAAGTCACAAAGAAAATCACACAGAGGTCTCCATAGGTTATAAACTGATTGGCCCATTAGCTCAGGCTTCTTATTAGCTCTTGTAGCTTATATTAACCCATTATCCTTATCTATGTTAGCCACATGGCTCGATACCTTTCTCAGAGGGGCAGCTCACATCCTGCTTCTTCGGTGGACTGGGCAGGAGTACAGGAAGAGCTTCCTGCTTCCCAGAATTCTCCTGTTCTCACCTTTACTTCCTGTCTGGTTTTCCCGCCTATACTTCCTGCTTGGCCAATCAGCATCTATTTAAAACATGATTGACAGAATACAGACAATTCTCCTGCAACAGGCCATATGTAGTAGCTCACACGTTTAATCCTGGAGGCAGAGACAGGTGGCTTTCTGTGAATTACGGTCCAACCTGGTCTACAAAGCAAGTTCCAAGACAGTTAGGGCCACACAGTGAGACCTAGTTTTTTTTTTTTTAAACAAACAACACTTACCTAACTTAATAGCATTATTTTAGGTGTATGAGTATCCTGTCTGCATGTTTGTCTAGGTACCACATGCATACTTGGTGCCCAAGGTCAGTTCCACTTGCTGGCTCTGTGACTTTAAATATGGACCTACAATGTGCCTACACTTTATAAGCATAAATAGAAATGGAAAAGCCAGATTAGTGGTTATAGATGGACTATACTGAGATGAAGCCAAGAAAGTACTAGCCACTATCTGTGTTCAACTGTGTGAGAACACGGAATGATCATAAAGGACTAGAAACAGACATGAACATGCACGCACCTGTGCACACACATACACACTGACACATGTGCTGACACACACATCCATCAAAACTGCAGTCCCTAAAGGCTGAAGTGTGCTGACATTGCTCTATGTTTTGAAGCTTTTTAGAACCTGCATGTTTTACAGCTTGTCCTCATTTTAGGGGACAAGTTAGATACAATCACACAAGAAATATAAGCACTCACTGAAAATTCAGAGTAGATGGTGACAGCATGCAGATGTCTGCTCCACATCACATCTGACAGGAAATGAACTGTGGGTGATACGAGCATGCTGCAACTCTACAGACCAGGAATTCATGCTCACACTTACATCAGGAACCCTCTGGGAAGTGCCATCATAGACAGTGTAAATCACCTAAGGTGGAATACGGAAGAATGACAAATAGACACTAGGAGACAGCCCTAGTTCTCCAATGCCAGAAGTACAATTCTTATTACAGAGCTAGCATGCAAGGATGCGTGCTCAGAATCCCTCCCTCTCCTAATCCTCTGCTTATCACCACTGTCTTTATGATAACAACAGCCTCCCCCATCTCAGGGCTCTAAAGGACTGCAGGAGAGGCCTCCATCTGAAGACATCTCAGCACTCCCTGCCCCAGAGAACACAAGGTGGAGGCCAGAAACCATCCAAGGCTGTGGGCATCTCCCAGAGACCTCAGTAAAGAGCCAAATTAACCCTATGAGTGCTCAGGCTGAGTGAGAAACTTTTGCAGGCTATACTGATGACTGATGTGGGAGTGTTCTCCTGTATTTTGTATTACTCTTATTGGTTGAATAAAGAGCTGCCTGGCTTATAAGATAGGTCAACCCTTAGGTGGGCGGAGTAGACAGAATGGAAGTTCTGGGAGGAGAAGAGAGGAAGTGAGTCAGACGCCATGAGGCTCCCGTGGGAGATGGAGGTACCGTAGAACCGTCTGGTAAGTCACCCACCTTGTGGTGACATACAGACTTTTATAATGGGTTAGTTTATGAGGTGAGGGCTAGCCGGGAAAAGGCTAGTGATAATAAGCCAGGCAGAGTTTAAATGAATACCGTCCTCACGTGGTTATTTCGGGTGCAGGCAACCAGTGGCTGAGCGGGCCAGCAGCTGGGGGCTTGGGAGCCAGTCGGCTGGGGAACACAACACACACCTCTCCCTCATTTAAAACAGATGACCTACTTTTTTTTTTTTTTAATCAACAAGGGGGTTGGGGACTGTGTAGATTGTCCCAGCTTGCTAAGTCTATTTCTCACTACTTAGTCAGGGAGTTTTTCTTGCAATAAAATTTTAACAATTCTTTGGAAATTTTATTGTTTCAAGAAATGAAATTACTGAGCTCTCCAATCTAAATAATAAGATAAACTAAGAAGTCATGTTTATAATGAAACTCTTAAAACTAGTCACAGATAAAACTAGCAGCATTGCAAAACAAACCAGTCCAGGCATAACCCTAGCCCCGGGATAAGTGGGAAGGCCAGGGTGGCTGGCTGGCCTGGCAATGCAGCCAGACACTATATCAGCTTTTCAAAGACTCAGCTCCAGCTGAGGACTTCTGGTCATCTTTTGATACCCTATGCCGGCAGGATTACAGGAATACACACTCCTGATGATGTGTCATTGGAAGCTGTAAGTAAACACAAAGAACTATGGTCTGATGACAAGTTTATCCTGACTGTCACCTACCCACCTAAGTCATTCTGGTCCCCAGTTTATTGTTTCTTCAGCTATAAACTAGGAAACTGAGATGAACTGTTTCTTTACCATCATGCAAAGCCAAAGTCTACGGACTGTCCATCACTGGAACTCAGTGGACATCTCCCTAGGAAACATACATGGGCCACTGAGAACAAATTCATCGCTGGTGTCCACAGGGTCCCAGACGACACACTCAAACATGAATGCTGAATAGGTCCTTACATCTCTTACTCATTTGTTCAACAATGACTTTTAGGCCCTAGCCATGTGCCTGGACCATGCTGGACACTGAAGGAAAATGACAAGCACCTACTGTCATAGAAGTGGCCCTTGAGCTGAACTCAAGACATAAGCAGACGTGAACTGGACAAGAGGACAACTGCATGGGTGTCTGCATCAAGAGCCAAGCAGTCTGAACACATCTGGCTTCAGAAAGCCTGAGTTTTCTCTGAGCATGGATGAGGCAAAAAGAGGGTAAGACAGCAGCATACTTGGATCACACGGCTTTAGGTCATGTTACAGATTTAACCTTTACCTGTAAAGCATTGGTAGGTACATGCACTGCCACATATCCGCAAACACACCACTGTTGAAAAGTCCAGTGTACAAGGTGATCAGTATGGCATTTTAAAAGCTGTTCCTTTTAAATGGAGAATGGATATAGGTGGGAGCACCTGAGAGCATTCAGGGAAGCACTGTCCAGGCCAGAAGTGACAGTCGCAGTGGAACCAGGACAAAGCCTACTGTGTTTCAAATACTAATTGATAAAAAGAGCATCAAATTAGCATTAAAAAAATCATTTATTGTGTGACTGCAGCGGCATGAATGTTACTGCATAAAAGAGCACTTGTGGGAGCTGCCTTTTCTCCTTCCACCAGGATTAAACTCAGTGGCCAGGCCTGCATGGAAAGCCCTTTTACCCATGAGTCATCTCACTTTTGATCAATGCAGACAGATTGCTGGGAGTGCGCCCCTCCCAAAACAAGAGCCAAGAATGGCTGACCTCCCACCTCAGCAGCTGCTTCAAAGACCCTTCTCACTATGGCCAGGTGCGCAAAAGCAGGACAAAAACAATGGCCTTTCACACTGACAGCAGGGTATAGCTCAGGGGTAAGACATCTGCCCAGCATGTGGGAAGCTGCAGGTTCAACTGTCAATCACCACACACACACAGGAGAGCAAAAGAAAAATTCTCTAGTCACAAAGGAGGACATGAAGCATAGTATTAGTGATAGTAATACTCTAATAAGCAACCGCATTTAAAGTCTGTAGGAATCTCTAAAAACTACCAGAAATAACAAACACCTACAGATACACAAATGTAGTCATCTCTAAAAATTGCCAGAATGACATACAAACACCCACAAATATACAAATGCAATTACAAACCAATTCATTTTTGTTGCCATTTATAACACTGAAGCCCACTGTTTTTCAGACTATAGTGTGCACAAATGAGTTCTTAATGACTGGGATGGAACAGATGAAGCAGTGATGCTTTGCCCTACCCACTCACCTGCACTTCAATTCCTTTGGGGCTAGACTAGGAGCCCCCACAGGTTTCCTCTGCACCAACTTCTCCAGGGTAGTGAGGGCATTTGCAAGGTGGTCAGCATGTCAGAAGAAGAGCACTGAAGGGAATTCTAATCCTTATGTGAATATACACCATGACATTTCCTGAATCCACTTTGACAATGACTTCATATAATTGCAAATTTTTAGTTCTGTTTAAAGCTAAACTCACCGGTCCAAGCTACAAAACCAAGTTGTAAGCATCCCCAGCTTGGCAAGGTGCAGTAGCCTTTGGTCTCAGCACTCCAAAGGTTGAGGCAGGAGAATCTCAACCTCAAGACCAGCTGAGGCTACACAGTGGGTGTGAGGCAAGTCTGGGCTTAGAGCAAACAAAGCAAGGAGCTGGGAAGATGGAGCAACCCATTCTACAAGAATGTAGGCATGAGTTCTGATCTCCAACACCCACATAAAAAGCCAGGGGTGGCCGGGCAGTGGTGATGCATACCTTTAGTCCCAGCACTCAGGAGGCAGAAGCAGCTGGATCTCTGTGAGTTTGAGACCAGCCTGGTTATAGAATGGGTTCCAGGACAGTCTCAGAGAAAGCTTGACTCAAAACAAAGAAACAAACACAAAGCATCCGGGGGTGACTACGTGTGCCTGGAACCCCAGACTGTAGGGTTACACAAATAGGCAAGTCCTGAGAGACTTCTGACCAGCAAGCCTAGTTGAAATGGCAGCTTCTGGTTCAGGGAGGACCCTGTCACAGAGACCAGTGAGGAACATTGCAATCACTGACTCTGGCCTTCACACGTGGACATAGGTGTTCACACTCATGTCCAGCCCACAACAGACAAACCCTCAATACTACGATATTCTGAATTTATCCAAGAACTCAACCAAGGAAATTTGCAATAACTAAAATGTGGGCTGGCGTGATGGCTTAGTAAAGATGCTTGTGGTTAAGCCTGATAACCTGAGCTCTAAATTCCACACTGACCGCTCTTTCAGAGGTCCTGAGTTCAATTCCCAGCAACCACATGGCAGCACACAACTGTTTGTAATCCAGCTCCAAGTTATTTGACACCCTCGCACAGACATACAAACATGCAAAATACCAAAGCACATGAAATAAAAATAAATAATTTTTTTAAATTACATTGAGTGAAGACAGATTCTAGCATTACAACCTTCAGCAGTCTGAACAATACCACCCACCTCAAACTGTTCTTCCCCAATAACTCCTGTCCTAGGTCAAGCAAACACCATCACACACGTCCTTAGGCACATCCTTGCTCTGAACACTCCATCAGCACTGACTTTCCAACACCTGTCTCTCAAATTCCCACAGGGCTCACTGTCCATCCAAATAATATGCATGAGAGCCACAGAAGCTTGTGACACGTTTTTTAAATCTTTTTCAAGACCTTGAATCTCAGCACTCCAGAGGCAGAGACAGAGGATCTCTATGGTTTCAGAGCCATCCTGGTCTACATAGTGAGCTAGAGGACAGTCATGATGACATAGAGAGATCCTGTCTCAAGAAAAACAAAAGGACTACTGCAACAAAACCCTTTTGTACACTTGGAGGGTAAAACAACACATTAAGTCGTAACAAACTTTGTAAATAAGAAACCACATAATTGTACCAGGAAAAAAAAAAACAAGTTCCTGGCTCTTCTTCCTACACTTAGCAGCATGGGATGTCTGAAAAATGAGCCTCCATAAGGGAAGCACCAAAAGCAGTCACTTTCCACCGTGTGACGTAAGCAATGACTTTTTGGTACATGTTTACAGAGGAGCAGAAATCCAGGCAGAGAATAGGGCACCTCTGACCACTGCAAGCTTGTAACCATCACCACCCTGCCCTAATCATCTTCCCAAAGGTCACAGGAGTCACTTTGACTTCCAGCTAAGGTCTCCAAACGGAAAAGAGAAAATAAGGAGGAAGAGGAAGGTCATGACTATTTTGAGAACACTAGCAAACTCCCTCTTTTATAGATAATAGTAGGCAGAGCATCTTCCCTTCCAGATGTTGGGGCTTGCCTGACCCCTCATCCACTCAACTGTTCTCCTGAAATCTTGTTACCCTGAACACAAATAGTTCATACAAAATCTGTTCATCGGCAAAGAAACTCCTTTTAAAAACTTCTAGGCTGGCCAGACAGTGGTGGTGTATACCTTTAATCCCAGCACTTGGAAGGGAGAGGTAAGCAGATCTCTGTGAGTTTGAGGCCAGCCTGGTCTACAGAGTAAGTTCCAGAACAGCAAGGGATACATAGACAGAACCTGTCTCAAAAAACCAAAACAATAAAATAAAATAAAAATAAAAGTTAATAGTCTTGAGAGACGGCCCAGCTGTTAAGAACATGTGCCATCTTGCAGAGGGCCTGAGTTTGATTCCCACATTGGGGAGCTCACAGATGCCTGTAACTCCAGCTACATCTCTGGTCTATGCATGTTCCAGCACTCATGTGCCACAACCCCACCAAAACATACATATAATTAAAAATAAAATACATCTTTTTAAAAAATTGTTACCATGAAGATAGGGATGTAGATAAGCTCGCAGACCATTTGCCTAGCAGGAAGCCAAGGATCTGATCCTCAACAACACATGATGCTTATTTATAATCCCAACACTCAGGAAACAGACAAGATGATCCTAAATTCAGGATCATCCTCAGCAAGACTGGGCATCTGTGAGTGGAATGATACAGCCTGTAGCTGTCCAGCAATAAATTACTGGTTAGTCTGTGATAACAACAACCATCAGTAAGCAAGAGAGAAAATAACTCAAGCCATTTGCTTGGTTCCTACCCTTCTGAGGTCAGCTGAATCGGGGAAGATGGAGATGAAGGTAGATAATGCTCCTAGGAGGCCAGAGTAAACATGGAGAACTGCTCACCTGAGGCAGGAGACCTTGGGATGCATGTCCTACGGAGAAAAGTTAGGGCCTAGAGCATGGCTCCTACTTGTCTACCACATGAGTCTTGGCAAGCAAGAACCAGAATTCCACTTCACCATTAACAAGTTTATACTGCTGCAAGCTGAACAGTCCTCCATGTAGGCTGGGGATTTATTCACAGCTTATAATGCTGAATTTATACTTCAAAAACCATCTGAGCCCCAAATACCCAAGTCAGTCTCTGGACCACAACTTGTTCTGGGTTGACGAGGGACTGCAAACATGATCTCCAGACAGAGGCAGCATCTGGGCTGGGGTCATTCAGAGAACTCACGATGTAGCTCAGTCCAGGGCATTCAAGTCACCCTCAAACTGCATGAGACCAGAGTGGCAGACTCAGAGAGGAGAAAAAAAAAAATCAAGCCTTCCAACTTTGCCGCTGAAGCTTTGCAAGAAAGCAGTAGTGGTTAGCACAGGAGAGAACCTAGGGCAGCTACCCTACTCCTAGGAGACAACGGGCCAGCAAGACAGTCCAGAGAGGAAAGGCACTTGCCGTGAAAGCCTGCTGACCAGAATTTGATCTCTAGAATCAAGTAAAGGTGGAAGGAGAGAACCAATTCCACAAGCTATCCCCTGACTCTATACCCACACCACAGCACATCATCTCATGACACAACATGCACTCGCACACGGAGTAAAACAGATAACACATCTTACCAAGTATCATCCAAAGAGCAGCAGCCTGCCCTTGCTGGCTCCAGTTACTACTCTCTTGCTTGCCAAGAAAAACTAAGATGACAATGTTTAGCTAAAGATACTACTAACCACAGAATGAATTCACTGGCTCACTTTAAAGCAACTGTTTTCATAAATTCCAAGTTTGGATCTCAGCTCAGGCACCTGCACTCATATGCACACCCCCACACATCGAGAGACATACATACATACATGTATACCCCACCTGTGTCACACACAGACTCGCGCTCTCTCTATATATGTGTGTGTGTGTGTGTGTGTGTGTGTGTGTAAAATAAAATTTGAAATCACTCTGCTTAATGTAGACAAAATGTCATGTGACAATGTACAAATATCACCCAAATGCTTTGTACCCTTTATTTTTTAAATATAGAGATTTCACTTGAAGTATCCCCGGCTCTAGTTCTATAGAGTTTAGCTGAATATAAATTTCTAGAAATATTTTTACATTGACTTTTTATTTTATGTGTATGAGTATTATATATTATATATATATAATATGTATTATACATATTATATATATATAATCTGTGTCCTACAAGCTTTGCTGGAGGTTAGAAAAGGCTTCAGGCCCCTGGAACTGGAGTTATATATGGTTGTGGGCTGTCATATGGGAGCTGGGAATCAAACCTGGTGCTTTTAACCACAAAACCTTCTCTCCAGCCATAGTTATTTAATATTTTTATGGAAGGAATGTTTAGTTCTGGAAATGCTTGTATTTTTATGTCTATGGCCCGGGGAACTCCCTATCCCATTCCTTCTTTAATGGATCACATCTTCCCTGCTATGTTAGGAAAATAGGGCTGATAATCCAAAAACTAGAGGTTATATAAAAATACTGCACAGAAACAGCAGCATAAATATTTACAAAATGATCTCAAGTTTGACTCAAAATAAGTATTTGGATATAGACTATTATAAGTGTTTAATTAGAGCTTTGTCTTAAATTTGAGCTATACTGCTTTTACTATCCTTTTTTGTATTATGTTAATGAAAAAATAAACGTTAATAATGTCTTAATTTTTTCTGACTATATGCTACAATGAAATAAAATGTATGTTGAAATAGAAAAAAATGTAAAATTTAAGAACACAATAATTTTAAATCTCTCTGCTCAATGGAAATGATAGCTCAAGCCCACATATGCCCCAGGCACCACTTGGGCAGCATGCACATTTTATATGAATAAATCAGTCTCAATTCTTTAAGTCCCTAAGAATGAAAGGAATTAGAATCTTTAACTGGGAAAGAATGCTGACGGTTATGAAAAGGAATTTCAGCGTAAATAATGATTAAACGTTTAGAAGAGCTGCTTCACACCCGGTCAAGTACCCCCCAATGCCAAGAGTAGGAAAACGCATCCCTCACACTCTCATCAAGCTTGGCCCAGAAACAGCTACAGCTCTGTTCACCTGGGATGGGAAGCCTCAGCAGCTGTTAGCACCTGGGGACTCAATTCCACCATGTGACTGTTGCTCCTCCAAGTCACCATTTGACTAGACTCACAGACTGTCTTGGCTCCCAGAGGCAGGGCGACCCCATGGGAAGTGGTGATCTTCACGTGGCCTATCAGAATCCATGTGGTTCCAGCAATAGCTGATGAGTTGTTCCCGTCCAAAACTCAGCATGTTCGTGTGCTGATGGTGACTGGTGCCCTTTTTTCCAGTCAGACAAGATACAGTCATTTTTAACAAGCCTTTAAAATAGTTTTTAAAAAAGTGATCATTGCTTATCATATTGAAAAAATAAAAATGAATAATACTGTCTTCAACCCTCTGTGCCATAAATGAATTAATTAAGAGCAGGAAATCCGCCAGATGTGGTGATACATTCTTGTCATCCCAGCACTCCAGAGGCTGAGGGAGATGACCTCTAGCTCAAGGCTATTCTGGATTACAGAACAAGTTCCTGGTCAGTCTAGGCAACACAGTAAGACCCTGTCACAAGCAAAACCTAGGAAGTGAAATCTACCGAAGCTTATCCAAGACCTACCATACTGTCACATTTCCATAGCAAGCATCCACTGTCCTGACAACCTGGACCAATTCACCAGTGTTTCAACCCAGGTCCAACCAGACTGAGAACTGCAGTGATGAGCCCTGTATCTGGTCTCAGTTTAAAGGTATAGCAGAAGCCCACAATGGAGGTCAGGAGAAGGGAGGCATCACACCGGGTCAGACCCTAAAACTGGCAGGTTCAAAGTATAAAAAGGAAACTCTGTTTTTAACTTACGGACCCATACTGTACTACACACCCATTTTCAAACTGCATGAATGCAGGGGACAGTTGAGTTACGGCTCTTTGGCCCGTGAGTCTCAAAGGCTCCTGGAACACAGCCCTGGCATCTAAAAAGCCAGAACAGCCCAGTGTCTCCAGCTCTGACAATGAAAAGAGCCACCAGGAAGCTCCAGGCAGGCAGCTGGATTCACGGAGGTCTATAGTGATGCTTCCCAGGCAGTCAGAATGAGGACTCTCTCAACTCCTAAGAGGACATACTCCTTAAAAGGTGGCCTGGTATTGCAAGATTTTTTTCCCCCAATGTGTAGCCTTGACTGTCCTGGAACTGCTCTGTAGACCAGGCAAGTCTCAAACTCACGAAGTTCTGCCAGTCTCTGCTGGGACTAAAGGCAAGTGCCACCATGCCGAGCTCTTTTTATTATCTTAATAGGAAGTGTTTGTGTACAACTGCCCAGAGGCCAGAGGCATCTGATCTCCTGGAGGTGACGTTACAGCTGTCCAATGAGGCTAGTAGGAGGACCTCTGCTAAAGCAATGCACACTCTTAACCACTGAGCCATTTCTTTTCTCTGATTCACAGTTTTATAAAACAGATATTTGCATGTGTTATTTCACAGCAAACAGTAAGAACCGCCTTCCCCAGTACTGACAATTAAACCTTAGGCCTCAAGCACACTACCCTGGAGCTCCACTCAGCTTCAGCTGTAGTTGTGTGAATGTAAAGATTCAAAGGCAGGCATGGCAGTAGGTGCACACCTATAATCCCAGCACTCAGGAGAGTGAGGCAAAAGAACCCCGAGTTTGAGACTACAGAGGCTCTTCTTCCAGAGAGCACTCCACGTCCCCACAGCAATGACAGGCACATTACAATGCAACCCCCCTCCAAACTGTGAAGAGAACAGTCTTGTACCTGGAACTAAGTCCTTGTCCTTGAAACAGACAGACAGACAGGCAAACAGATCAAATAAACACAAGCATAAGGTCTAAATAAGAGACACACATTTCAACAGTCACAGCCAGACAGGTGCAAAACCATGGCCTCAGATTCATCACCTACCCTCCTAAAATTAAGCATTCTTTCCTCTTCAGAGACTGAACTTGAGTTCAATGTCTAAAATGCTCAGGCCAAGGGCTGGAGAGATGGCTCCAATTTATGAGCCTAGTCCAGACTCTTACGGCTCTTCCAAAGGACCCAAAATTCAGTTCCTAGAACTTATGACCGACAGCTCACAACATGACAGGATCGAATGCCTCAGGCTTCTGTGGGCACCTGCACTCATGTGCACGTATGTACACACACACACACACACACACACACACACACACACACACACACGAACACGTGATCACAGGCTAAGGTGGGACTGAGGTCCCATCATTTAACAGCTTAGCAGAAGTATATTAAGCTCACAGACCCCTTCTCCAGAGCTGCACTCTCTAACAGACATTTAGCAGCGAGAAGAGGAAAGCAGTTGGTGTCTATGCTGTAGTATGCACTTTATGTGCTTTTCTCTTAGGCTGATAACAACCCTGGAAGGCTGGATGATAAATACTAGAGTGGAGGAAACCCCCCAGGGAGATGAGGGCACTGAGAGAGAATGCTGGCCAGTCTGGCTACCAAAGCCTACACTGCACTTTCCTGGCCTCAGAGCCACTACACGCAGGCCAGTCTTAGGGCAAGGACCTGGAGCTCACCAAGCCTGAGTCGGCAGAGATTTGGAACTGCCCACTTCTTTACCACCCTGCCACTTCAGTGAACAAGAAAAGCCATATTCCCAAACGGTTTATCCCTTTGCAGAAAGATAGTAAGGGAAATGTTTTTAATTAGAATATCAGGAACGAGCATAGCTGGGAATATTCACTCAGGTCACTGTGAAATACCCTAGAACACAAACAGGGTAAAAAAGACATCTTTAATCCCAGCACTCTGGGAGTTCCAAGCCAAACTGTCTACATGATGAGAACATGATGCCAGGGCTAAATAGTACGACCCTGTCTTAAAACAAACAAACAAGTATGTCACCTTAGGATTCGAAGTCTACCCACTTCCCTGAGTGCACTATACTCTGGCACTTGTGGTAGCTACCACTGACCATTGGTTGCCATTAAGGCCAGCTCTAAGCACCTAGTGGCTCAATCATATCCAACTGCTTGCCCTACCGAAAGAGGTTGTGTCCCAAGCACTACTGTTTATGAGAGGGAAGGAGCTCAAACAAGTATGGCCTGGCCTCAGGGGAAGGTCTCCAGTTTCAGTTTTACATTTGAGCACTCCTAGAGTAAGAAGCTGGCTTGATGCCAGAAAGGCAGAGGGAAATTACCCATCTCTCATTCTTATTCTGTAAAGCCAATAAAGATGTCAGAAATCAGGAAACCTACTGTCTTCAGGATAATCCCAGCTAACTTCTATAAATTGTCCCAGTAGGCACCAGTAACTAAGCCATGAACAACAGACCCTCGGCCTGCCTTCCACATTCTGCATCTACTGGGAAGACAGCGTTCACACTACCTGCTCAGATTCAAGTTCAGATCCCTGTAGCAGACAGCAGTGATATGATATTTAAGGGCAGGGACAATGTCAGCTAGTGTGAAAGAGTTGTCAAGGGGCTGGAGAAATGGCTCAGAGGTTAAGATCACTGGCTGATCTTCTGAAGGTCCTGAGTTCAATTCCCAGCAACCACATGGTGGCTCACAACCATCTGTAATGAAGTCTGATGCCCTCTTCTGGCCTGCAGTTGTACATGCAGGCAGAATACTGTATACATAATAAATAATAAAGAAAACATTAAAAAATTAAAAAAAGAAAAAAATTTAAAAAAAGATTTATTTAAAAAAAAAAAAAAGAAAGAAAGAGTTGTTAAGGAGTCAAACCTCCCAAAGGACAGGAAGGATCCGGAAAGCAGGAGTAATAAGTTCCTCAGGAGACCTGAGAAAGGACACTTCAGTGAGTAGCATGGAGAAGACATGGAGCAACAGTGCAAGCAAGACAAGGCAGGCTGCTATCAGACACTATTACCCTCCGCAGTCACAGTAAGAAGTCTGAAGCTGGCAACACAGCTCAGTGGTTGAAGACATTCACAACACAGGCCTGCAAATCGGAGCTGGATCCTCAGAACTCAGATAAAGCTGGAAGTTGTCTTCTGACCTCCACAGGTATTCTGTGGCACATGTGCCCACATATGTACATCACTCATATACATATGCACAGACACACGAGTACATCATTCATTTATACAACACATAAACATTCATACACATATTTCATTAATACATACACATCATTCATACACATACACCATTCATACACACAAACATCATTAGTACACACATACTAAATGAAATTTTAAAAATTCTCAACTTATTTTGGAGGGTGAACAACTACAAGATTCGAAAAAGCAATACTTTTGCTCTATAGTTCCTTCAAAGTGAATTAATTCAGTTCTTTTCTCAACTCTCTTACATTTATCCTTTCTTATCTTTCTTGGTTTTTTGAGACAGGGTTTCTCTGTAGCTTTGGAGCCTGTCCTGGAACTCTCTCTGTAGACCAGCTGGCCTTGAACTCACAGAGAATCCTCCTGTCTCTGTCTCCCAAGTGCTGGGATTAAATGCATGAGCTACCACTTTCCAGCTCACATGTATTTTTTTAACTTACACAACTAAAATGCTAGAGCACTTGGGAGGCTGAAGCAGGAGGATTGCTGTGAGATTGAGGCCAGTCTGGGCTGTAGGGAAACCCTGCTGCAAAACAAAAATAAAAAGGGAAAGAAAACAACAAACCAGACAGACAGATAAATAGATAAAAATGTGGTTTAAGGTCTAAGTAATTTCTAGTTTGTAAGAATTTACTACTTATAAAAATTTAATTTTGTGCTTCAATGGGCACTGTTAAGAAAAACTAACTCGCCAGGCATTCATTGGTGGCACACACTCAATCCCAGCACTTGGAAGGCAGAAGCAGGTGGATCTCAGAGAGTTCAAGGTCAACCTGATCTACAAAGTAAGTTCCAGTACACAGAGAAACCCTGTCTCGGGGGAAAAAAAAAAAAAGAAAGGAAAGAAAACTAGCTCACAAATAGGGAAAACAAATGACAAATCATGTAACTGAAAGGGTGTTTATAAAAAATAACTCTTAGCAGGCAACAGTGGTACACACCTTTAATCCCCATTCGGGAAGCAGAGGCAGGCAGATCTCTCTGAATTCTAGGCCAGCCTGGTCTACAGAGAGAGTTCCAGGACAGCCAGGGATACACAGAGAAACCCTGTCTTGATAAATTAAAACATAGTATCTGTTTTAAAAATAGGCAAAGAATATAAATACCCAGGTCTCCAAAGAAGACAAGCAAGTGCTGCTTATCCTGTCACTGGTACAACAGAAACCAGGCCCACATGGTACCACTAACAGTCAGAAGATGGCTAGAATCAAAAGGGCAGAGAATAACAAGTGTTGGTAAAGATGCAGAAAAACTGTAGTCTTTGCTCATTATGGGTTAAAAGTGTCAAACACCGCAGCTGCTTTGGAAAACACCATGACAATTCCTCCAAATAGTTAAATACAGGCTTACCAGATAACCAGCAATTCCATTCTCAGGTCAATACTCAAGAGACAAGAAAATACATTTCACATACAAACTTACACACGAATACTCACAGCAGACTTACTTGTATTGTAGTAACTAGCCCAAAAGGCAAACACCCATGAACTACAAATGAATGAACAAAATATGGTATGTCCATACAATGAAATATGGTATGTCCATACAATGAACAAAATATGGTATGTCCATACAATGAAATATTTATTCAAGCATAAAAAAATTCCCTATGTACTACAGAATACATAAATAGTTTTGTTTATTTGTTTGAGACAGGGTTTCACTGTGTTGTGTAGCCCTGGCTGTCCTGGATCTCGCTCTGTAGATCAGGTTGGACTTGAACTCACAGAGATTCACCTGCTCTGCACCTTCTTAGAGTACTGGGACTAAAGTTGTACCACTGCCAGGACATAAATCTTAAAATATGATTAAAGTGAGAAACAAAAAAACAGATACTGAATGTTCTAGATACAGTATGTCCGAGGAGGACAAACCCGTACAGAGGTAGCTTAGTGGTTGCTAGGACTGGGAGGGGAGAATGATGAAATATTTTAACTGAGTGAAATGATTAAACTACTCTGTGACAGCATTGCACCCTGATGAACTGTGCACCTTAGGTGAGTTAAACTGTACGGTATGTGAATTACAGTTCAATAAAACCTCTATGAAACAAAACGAACCCACTGTGCACTGTCAGAGTACTAAGCAGGCACTAAAATAGTAGAGAATCTTGCCCGTGAACTTCAGAGAACCTCAATTAGGGCAATGAAAACCCAAGAGATTCCATTACTTAACATCTAGGTACTAGGCCATGCTGAAATATTCATGAAGAATTCCATGTTTTAATACAGAAGGCTGTCTCTAGTGTAAAAGACATGGGCCAGTCCCATAAGAGTTCTGGTGACCCCGGCGCTGACACAGGGAAGTCACCCGATGGAACACAAGCCCTACAGCCTTTACCACATGCATCAGTAGGCTGAGTGGTCAAAGTAGCTCTCACTGAACCAACCGGGAGAGGTTAGGCACTACAATTACTGATTCTAAAGCACCAATATGTAACATCAAAATGTTAAATGAATATTGTGCTCTCAAAAAGAACCAAGTCTTCCACATCCCCACTTATTTAGCTAAGAAACTACCGTATCATTTCAAACATTCTATCACATAAACATTAGAGCAACTCCCCACACAGCAGGAACAGATCCTAGGAGTAATGCTTAAAAATGCTATTTAACGGGGGCTGGAGAGATGGCTCAGCAGTTAAGAGCATTGCCTGCTCTTCCAAAAGTCCTGAGTTCAATTCTCAGCTACCACATGGTGGCTCACAACCATCTGTAATGAGGTCTGGTGCCCTCTTCTGGCCTGCAGGCATACACACAGACAGAATATTGTATACATAATAAATAAATATTTTTTTTAAAAAATGCTATTTAACAATCCTGAATCTAATCCTAAATTATACATAGACACAAACACTGATTGACACGACCTAGTCGAAGTAACAAATAACCATGAAAACTTTAATGTGTCTGCCGTAATATTTCTCCAGTATATATATATTTATGTTAAAACTCACGACACTTGGGAGACTGGAGAGATGACTAAGATACTAAGAGCACTTGCTGCTCTTCCAGAGGAACCAGGTTCGGTTCTCAGCACCCACACAGCTGGCTCACTACTATCTATAACTCCAGCTCCAGGGGATCCCTGGCCTCCGAGGGTGAACTTGTGCACATACCTCCCCCACACACAACTAAATCATAAAGATCTTTTAAAATCACCAGGCTTTCATGTACTGTCCACAATTAAAACATAACTAACACACTCACAAAGAGAAGTGTGCACTTGACTTTTATATCAGTCTGCTTATGTGACTGTCAACAACCGAAACCAGGGCACCTCTAGAGCTGTGGTACAAGGCAAGTCTGCTTTTCCTCATTCCTTCCGCCTATTCGTGTCGTGTCTTAGTCAGGGTTACCGTAGCTGTGATGAAACACCACAACCAAAACAACTTGGGGAGGAACGGGTTAATTCAGCTTCCAGTTCCACAGCACAGTTTATCATCAAAGGAAGTCAGGACAGGAACTCAAACGGAGGAACCTGGAGGCAGGAGCCTATGCAAAGGCCATGGAGGGTGGTGTTTATTGGCTTGTTCAGCCTGTTTTCTTATAGAACCCTGGGCTAGGAGTCCAGTGGTGACCACACCCACAACTGCTGGGCCCTCCCCGCATTAATCACTAAGAAAATTCCCCACAGGCTTGCCTACAACCTGATCATATGGAGACATTTTCTCAATTGAGACTCCTCTCTGATGGCTCTAGCTTGTGTCAAGTTGACAGAAAACTAGCCAGTACAACACACAACCTTAGAGTAGATGTTCACTATTGGGCTGTCTATCCAAACATTACAGAGTGTGAAGCATACATCAAGTCTCCCTAGGTCTGACACATGTAGAGCCAAATACTCAACAGCCGTTACCCTGGGGCTCCTGAGGCTGCAGAAGGGAATATGAGCCACCGATTAGTCTTCACAACTGAACAGGCGGCAGAAACAACTGCTTGTACTTAATCGCGTTCCTGCCTCTGCTAGCAGGCCCTAGTGTCAGGGTTCTGCCAGACACGGACAATAAGACACTTTATTATATAGGGTGACTAAGGGCCTCCCAAGTACTGTTTTAGGATATAATACCAGCAAGGAAAGCCATGGTACGGGATACAATATTTTGTGCCAACCATTTTCCAAACTAAACATATGTGGCACTGTGTATAAACACACTTGCGGCCAATTCTTTTTAAATGCTTACAGGAAGAGAAGGCCTTAGGATCTTGCAATTCTGGGAGAGATGAACAACTTGCAATTTGCTTCTCACTCCTAATCCCACGACCGAAATGTGTAGAGCAAGCGGTTCCGACACCACAAAACAAGGGCAGCCTACATGAAGGCCAAATATAGGATGGGATTCTAAACCACGATGGAGCGAAGCCTGCATTTCCTTTTCCAGCCTGCAAAAACCCTTTGAACACTCCCAAAAAAGGACGTCGGGGCCGGCACCTCCCTCGGGGAGGAAGCCCCTTTCTTCTCGGCAAGCCTGTAGCCGGCCACTTCCCCTGGCGCGTTCACATCACTGGAGACAGGGCTGCTGTGCGTACACCCGCGGGGGGACCGGCGGCGGAGCTGGGCTGGGCGTCCCCACCCTCCACGTCTGATGTCATCCTAGCCAACTCGGCGCGGCTGAGCCCCACCTGCCCCGCGGGTCACTAGGTTCCACGCCCGGCCTCCCTACAGGGTTCCTCCTCCCGGCCACGCCGCTGCAGCCTGCCCCCGCCCCAGGTCTTCAGAGTCCAGGAGGCCGTGCACCCCGAGCCAGGCGGAGCCCTGGCCGGGCGACCGACCTCGCCCCGCGCATCCGGCCCCACGTGAGCGCCCAGCCCCGGCCTCCCCGCAGCCACCGCCTCACGGTAGACGGGCCCAAAGCCGAGGGCCCGCTGCCCGCAGATAGCCATTCCCCGGCCGCAGCACCTCGGGCACGCGCGTGCGTCCAGCACACTCAGCGCCGCCGGCTCCTGTCAGCCCAGAGCTTCACACGCGGGCCCAACGCCGAGTGCCCGCTGCCCGCAGACGGCCATTCTCCGGCCGCAGCACCTCGGGCATGCGCGTGCGTTCCCCACACTCAGCGCCGCCGGCTCCTGTCAGCCTGGAGCTTCACACGCGGGCCCCGAAGGCCCGCCCGCCCCGGCTCGCTCCCGAGCCGCCTCGCCTGAGCGCGCGCCGCTTACCAGAGCCTGGGTGCCCGAGGTGCCGCCGAAGTCCCAGCTGCAAAGCCCCGCGAAGCCTCCAACCGCTGCCGCCTCCCGCCTGGCACTGAGCGCCGCGCGGGGGAGGGGCGCGGCCGGCGCTGCCCAGGCCTCATCGCGCAGGCCCCGCCCCAGGTCCAATCAGCACCGCCGAACCGTGCCTTACCACGCCCACTTCCGGAAGGTCTGGGTTAGGCGCCGGGCGATCCTTAGAGCGCCCCCTCTGGTGGTGTAGAGCTACGCAGGGAGGCTCCGAGCACACGCCCGCTTTCCTGAGCATTTGAATGGCCGGGCAGCCACGCCCATGGGCTCCTTCGAGCCCCACCCAGTTCTTTAGAACCTGAGTGGACGTACTTAAGCTCTGCCCAAGTTCCTGTGCAGCCTCCCTATGAACTTGGTCTTTTGACGCCGCTAACTCCCATCGAGCCCTCGAGCCAGGCCCGGTCGCCCCAGACCTAGCTTTCGCTAAGCTCAGCGCCACAAATCTCCGCTCGGGTATCCAGGAGTCTCGTCCCGGAACCTGTAATCATCCTATTTGCTGCATCCCAGGCCCCGCCCACGGCCCTGCACATACTTAAACTGCAAGCCCCACCCCATATTCTTAGAAGCCCCGCCTCTGCTCACGCCTCTCACCCACTCTCCATCCCTCCCACTACTGTCCTGAATCACAACCCAGGACGCAGTGGCCACCCTTGGGCTGCGCCACACCTACCAGAGAGCGCTAACGACTCGATTCCTCAGGTAAGGCAGTGAAAACTCCGTGCTAAAGTCCCTCAGTAAGTCGAGAGTACGCAGATTCCAGTTCCAGCCCTGTTATCAGATGGAGTGGCCCAGGGCACAGTTTCCTCACCTCTTTGGATCTCGGTTTTCTAATCTTGAGTATGAGGTTATCCCATTATTAGCCAAAGCCTTTCAGAAATATCAAGCTTTGAAATACCAAGATCTAACTGGGTGCAAAGAACTGGGCCAGCCTAGGAATTGGGTTATTTATTTCTCAAAGCTAGGCATTTTTACAATTCACAGGGGACAAATTGTCACTTTGTTTCAACCCCAGAAATGTCCGAGAACCCGGGGTCGGTGCTCAGCCCTGAATTCCATGTTGCAGAATCTGGGTTAAACTGCCAACTCAAAACAGGAACTGAGTGTGGTTGAGTATGTCTTTAATCCCAAGCAGAGGCAAGTGGATCTCTCTGAGTTTGAGGTCAGCCTGTCTACATAACCCCAGGACAGCCAGGGTTATGTAGACAAACCCTGTCTCAAAAAAACAAAAATAGCAGGGCAGTGGTGGCACACGCCTTTAATCCCAGCGCTCGGGAGGCAGAGGCAGGCAGATCTCTGTGAGTTCGCGGCCAGCCTGATCTACAAGAGCTAGCTAGCTCCAGGACAGGCTCCAAAGCCACAGAGAAACCCTGTCTCGAAAAAAAAATTAAAAAAAAATCAAGCAGTGTGTGTGTGTGTGTTGTATAAATCAAGATCTACCAGAACCAAACAGCTTTACTCTGCAATGCTCTACTTTTAAAGATGCTTATTTATTTTATATGCATGCACCTGTGTGCATGTATGCACTACATGCAGTGCCCTAGCAGGTCAGAGGCTGCAACTGGCTCCAACTGGAGTTCCAGGGAGTTGTGAGAGGACCACTGTGGGTGCCGCGGACCAAACTGGCTTCCTCTGCGAGAGCAGCGAATGCTCTTAACTACAGAGCACATCTTCAGCCCCAAAGCTTGGCGTGACATGGAAATGATAACAGCCCCTCCCTGGCAGTGCTTAACTACTGGCTTGTGGCACTTGCGCTGTGACATTCAGTAGTACAGAGAATAGGTTGTGTTGCCTCTAAGCGGCCAATGCTAAGAGGAGGGACTTTGCTACTCCACGTAAGTGAGATAGAGGTGGTCAAGCTCCTGTCGTAGTCGCTGACGGATGGTGATGCGGAAAAACCAGTTGCTCTTGTTATGATCCTTTATTTAATTAAAAGAGGGCATAGATTATGGAGGCCGAGTGAGTCGGGGAGAATGAAGAGCAACAGACTGAAAGAGAACTGAGAAATACTGAGAACACTGACCACGCCTTCGGAAACAGAAGCTAGCCAACACTCATCATCACCTGCATACAGCAGGCACTGAGTGACCCACAGCGCAGAATTGTTAGAAATGCTTTCAACAACCCCGTGGCCTCTCAAAATCTAGCTATAAAGGTGAAGGAACAGAGAATCGGAGACATTGACTTGCCTAAGGTTATCCAGCACGGACCAGGTGGAATCCACAGAAATCTAACCGCACAGCTTGCTCTTAGCTGGTTAGTCATTACCCCATACTGCCTCAGAGGTAGTGGACAAAACAAAACAACAAAAAAACCACATGAGCTTTGGATTTTGACAGGAATGTTTAATTCAGACTTAACTTAGTCACTGTCTGACAGATATTAGATAAATCATTTCCCCTCATCTTGCATGGGTGTGCAAGTGTGTGTGGTGTATATGCACCTATGTGTGCAGGGTGTGTGTACAGGGAAGTCACAAGAGGACATGAGTTATACTGCTCTACTGATGTCCACCTTATTCTCTTGAAACAGATTATCTCACTAAACCTGAACTTGGGCTGACAACCTTGAGCAAGCCCAGCAGTTCTCACTCCAGCGCCAACAGTGCTGGGTTACAGGCAACCACAGCTGTCACCAGCATCATCTAACAGGGGTACTAGGGACTTGAACTCAATACCTGCACAGCAGGTGCGCTTACCTTTTGAGTCATTTGCATGGTCCCAGTTCCCTTCTTTTTCTATTCTATATATGAAACTGCAAATGCTTACTTCAGGAAGTGATTTGGAGGAATTAAGAGTTTGGGGTTCTGTTGTTGGTGACATGGAGGATTTAACCTTGGGCCTCTACCAGTGAGTTCACCCCAGCCCTCCCAATTTAATTACCCCTCCCATAAGTATTGGGGGGAGGATTGGGCTCAAATGTATGTGCCAGCGGATAGCATTGGACTCACACCCCTTCTTATTTTTTGAGACAAGGTCTCTCCATAAACTTGGAATTAACCAATTATTGCCTACTATTGTGTAACAGTTTTCTCCAAGATTGAAACACTCCATCCTGCAGGGAAGCTCTTCAAAGAAGGAAGATAAACAACTCAAAATAATTTCAGGAAGTCCCTGAAACTGACCAGTTTCAAGAGAGACTTTGACACCAGACCAGCTGCCTAGGAGAAACAGAAACCATGCCAGCTGGCTGGAAGAGCTTTAGACCAACGGGGGCACCTGGAAATGATACTCTCCAACCTGCTGCACAACCTGCCTGTTCAGTGTGCACAGGTTCTCAGATTATGAGATGCCATCCATGTTGGGGCAGACTTTGGTGATACAGCTGCCTTTAACTGATTTCCATTTATGGAGGCAATGCCTCACCCATACCCTGTAAGTGACCCCAATAAAACTCATTGGTTTACCAAGTTGGACTTCAGTAGTATCTGTACTTTGGTATGTCATGGGTTCCATATCTGTGGTGCATAGACATATATGTTGTGCCTCCCCAGGAAAACTTTTGTCACACAACAGCTAGACTGGCTAGCCACCCAGGGGTCTCCCTCTCTTCATACATCTGGGGTTACAGGTGCGTGCCACAAACCTAGCATTTTGCATGGGTGTTGGGAATCCAAACTCAGGTCCTCATACTTAAACTATCAATCCATCTGCTGCCCTCATCATCTTCGAACAATGAAATTGGAAAATATCTGATGACACCAAATTCCCAAGGTGACACTACCACAGCACCTGTCTCAAGGACGTCCCTTCCCCACTGCCCATTCCAGTCCCTGCTTTTATCCCTGAATT
Source organism: Dicrostonyx torquatus (assembly GCA_028555095.1). Taxonomy (NCBI): domain Eukaryota; kingdom Metazoa; phylum Chordata; class Mammalia; order Rodentia; family Cricetidae; genus Dicrostonyx; species Dicrostonyx torquatus. The sequence continues at coordinate 3,720,125 of JAQHUG010000089.1, read as the reverse complement.
GGTGGGGAGGAGAATGTTGTATGGAAACGTGTAAAGCCCGAAGCAGTGCCACCTCATTACCTTCCTCCACATGTGCCCCACATGTGGCCAACTAGCTGCTCCTCCAAGAACAGCAAGAAAACTGTGTAACACTTTGCCGTGAGAAAACTCTACCATCTCACTGTAGTTCAGGTGACAGGAATTCCTGCGCAGACCTGAAAGAAGCCTTCAGTCTGTCCATAGTGGCCCTATGGGAAGGGATTTAGGTCCAGGTAAGGATGCTATATATTTTGCTGCCCTTGAAAGCTGGTAGTACCTCAAAATGAGAAATATTTAAGTGATGAAAAATAGAAGTGAGTCCTAAACCACGAATAGACAGGCACCAACTCATGGACCAAGGTGACTCTCAGGGCCTGCATACAGAGACTTAAAAGATAATTTTTCTGTGGCAAATGAGGATGAGTCTGAAGTTGCCAGGGCAACTGGAAGATAATGAATTAATCCCCAGGGAAGCATTGCCAAATAATGGTGATGATGATGATGATGATGATCATATATAAATAAACAGACAAGAGAAAGACAAGAAGCCTGAGTAATCCCAGAGGGTATGTTTTCTAATTGACCACTAGAAGAGCTCAGAGACTATTAAAATTCATCCTACAATGACCAAATTTCTGCTTTGGATATTTTGCTCTGCAAAACAAGCAAAGCACTGAATAAGTGGCTGAACTATACATAGGAAGCTTTTTCTCCCTCCCCCCCGCCAAGGCTGGGGATAGAACCCCATGCTAAATATGCATTCTTTTGTATTCTACCACTGAGCTATACATTTAACCCTAGCTCCTTTTCTTTCATTATTTTTTAGAGCATTATAGAGTCATTTGTAGGTGTAAGAAACAATATGTACAAATCACATGGAGCCTTCAGATGTTTTCTGGCAAAACTATAATACAGTTATTAGAAACTGTCATTGACATCAACATAATTAATATAGAAAATACTCCCATTCCCAAGGGGGTCTCCTCTGTCACATTTAAGCACATCTATCCTACATCCCACCCCCTTCACTGCTGGTCACCACTCACAGGGTCTACATCTCTAAAATTCTGGCTTTCCGACACTATCATGTGGGAGGGTCCACCTGTATTTCTGTGCCTTGATTGGCTAAATAAAGAGCTGCCTGGCTTATAGTTAGGTCAACCCTTAGGTGGGCGGAGTAGACAGAACGGAAGTTCTGGGAGGAGAAGAAAGGAAGTGAGAGCAGACGCCATGAGACAACCGTTGCAGATGGATGCAGGTTAG
>JAQHUG010000089.1:3688504-3703800 GCA_028555095.1 Dicrostonyx torquatus | reverse complement strand
ACACACACACACACACACACACACACCAATATTACCTGCTAACCTGTCAACAAATATTTTTCGTCTCAAAGAAGAAAAAAGTGTAGACTTTTTTCCCGTTATCAGAATCTTCTCTTTCTAGTATCTCGGGGTTCCAGGTCTGGATGCAGGGTCCTACCTGTGCACTGCCCTGGGCTCTGACACGTAAGTACTGTCCTGTCCCTTCCCTCTAGTCCCTGTTCCCTTTCTTCTATTACTTGCCTGAGTGAGCCAGCCTACCATGCCTACCTCAAAGGCACACAGCTCTAAGCTTACACCTCTGGCTGTGAGTTCAACCAGCTCTTCTCCTCCCTTCCTCTGCCCTTCCCCCTACTTCCACCTCCCTCCTCCCTTCCAGGGATCCTACCTATCAGTGTTTAAAGATGGCTTTGCCTCATCCTGAAATGACATTGAACTCTGTCCCTTGACATGACAGGGCTGTGAGGTGCTAGAATCTTAAGAGGTGACTGGCTCCCTGAGAGAACGAGCACAATGCTCGCAAAGACCCCTGAGCAGTGGTTTAAAGTCAAGTAAGGGCACTGTCTTAATTTTTTTTTTATTGTTCAAAAAGACACCATGACCATGGCAACTCTAACAAAGAAAATATTTAATTGAGGTGATGGCTTACAGTTTCCCATCCTGGCCTCTGCCTGTCCCACAGAGTCTGTGGAAACCAGAACACCAACTTCCTCCTCAAACTAGAACATTCTTCCCCACATAACCCCCACGTTTTTATCTATTTGATTCCCAAACCAGGGTTCCTTCTGGCTTCTGTGAGTGGAACTTAGATGTGTTTGGAAAGTTTGTGTCATTGTGAGGGGGTGCACTGGTGCCAGGCTATCCTTATTGGCTGCCCGTCCACCACAGATGTTCTGTAGAGATTCCTCATGGTAATACAGAAAAGGGCTTTACAGGAAGAGGAATGGTGGCCAGCAGGAAGGGCGGGGCATGTGCCCATTTCCTTTAGGAATCGGCCATTGCAAGGAAGGCTAGGGCAATGGTGAATAGCCTTTGATGAGAGAGCAGGTGTTGCCAGGGACTGAGAGGCAGCTGGTTAGGGGCATACCCCACGCCCCCAGTTCTCATCCACTCAGATCCTCTGTGGATACAATGTAGCACCAGCACCTGGCAGGAGGACTCTTGTAAAATGAACTAGACATGGTGCCCACACTTTAATCCCCCTCCCCACAGGAGGCAGAGGCAGGAGGATCTCTTCCAGTTTCATGTCAGCCTGGGCTACAGAGTGGGTCCTTGTCTCAAAACACAAACCAAAAGAGAACCAGGAACTGTGCCAGCAGAAGCTGTGGCCTTAGTATGGTGGAGGAAGGGCTGTGTGGACCAGGTGAGTCTAAACCTCCTGACCAAAAAAGATTAGCTCCTGCGTTCATTCATTAGCGTGTTCTGCATTTTGTCACTCAAGTACTTATTTCTTTTCTTTTTTTAAAATTTTATTTGTATTTTGTCTGAGTGCTCTGCGTGTACACTTGCTCACCAGAAGAGGGCGTCAGAGGGAGGACGGGGTGAATTCAGCCTACACTTCCACATCACAGCTCCTCACTGGAAGAAGTCAGGACAGGAACTCAGACAGGAGAGAAACCTGGAGGCAGGAGCCGATGCAGAGGCCACAGAGGGGTGCTGCTTACTGGCTTACTCAACCTGCTTTCTTTCTTTCTTTTTTGCGGGGGTTTCTTTGAGACACAGTTTTTCTTTGGTAACAACCCTGGATGTTTTGGAACTAGCTCTTATAGACCAGGCTGGCCTTGAACTCACAGAGATCCACCTGCCTCTGCCTCCTGAGTGCTGGGATTAAAGGCATGAGCCACCACTGTCCAGCCTCAGCCTGCTTTCTTATGGGACTCAGGACCACCAGCCCAGGGATGGCACCATCCACAGTGGGCTGGGCCCTACCCCATCAATCACTAATTAAGACAATGCCTGACAGCTGGATCTTATGGAGATATTTTTCTTCATGGCGGTTCCCTCTTTTTTCCTTCTGTGTCAAGTTGACGTCAAACTAGCCAGTGCACACTTCACAGGCTTAGAGGATACACAGAGGAGGCATGAGATGCTCTAGCCCAGAGACACAGAGCCCAACAGATGGCGTGGATTTGGTAAACAGAGGGTAGCCACCACCCCAACTCATCTATGGCTTCTCAGGTGAGGTTCAGGATGGTGTGTGGCTTGAGGGCACCATGAAGGACTTCTGGTACCTAGGAAAACAACAAACAGATGGGGTATTATGGACCATATGTAGCTCAGTGGCCCAGGCCTGGAATCCCAACCTAATGTGGAGGCTAGGGCTGGATGACTGCAGTTTCACGGCTAGCTGGAAAAATCAGTAAGACCATGTCTTAGAAAGTGGTCTATGCCGGGCCGCACTCGGGAGGCAGAGGCAGGCGGATCTCTGTGAGTTCAAGGCCAGCCTGGTCTACAAGGGCGAGTTCCAGGACAGGCTCCAAAGCTACAGAGAAACCTTGTCTTCTAAAACAAAAAAAAAAAGAAAGAAAGAAAGAAGAAAGGAAGTGGTCTAGCCTGTGGGAAGCCATAGTTCAATCTGTAATACTGTCTCTTCCCCACCTCCAAATAAAACCCACTTGGCATATTTATGCAGCCATAGCTACATATTGACCCTGAGTACCTCAATTTCTCTCTCTTAGAAAGTATGTCACTAGTATTCATGACCCCAGTTCATCACAAGGTTTCAGGTCACTTAGCCAGTCACCTACTTTGACAGGTTTGTGCAGAGTCCTCCATGCCGCAGACATCCCGTTTACTCTGCAGGTGTGTAAAGTTCATCCAAGGGCTCGTGGTCCTCCTGGCTCAGGCTCACTCCTCCTCTACACCCTGTGACTGACTGTCGCCAAGCCTGTATTTTGAGGGCTAGTCAGGAAAAACATCAGCAGCTATTATGACAACGAGGGCAGTGAATTCCATCTGAGGAGAAGGATGGGGTTAGGGAAAGTCTGTGGGCCTGGCTGGGAGCTGGACCAGGAGGAAGCTAGGAAGGCTGGGTACTCAGGATCTCCTCTCAGGGTTTCCAAGAAGAAAACAGAGAATTAGGACTGGGTGTGGTGGCATCTGTAGCCTACACTAGGGAGGCAGGGTAATTACTACAGGCTTGGAGCCAGTCTGCGTTGTAATGGTGTGAGGCTTTGTACCAAACAACAACAAAAGCAAAACAATCAAAAAGGTATCCAGGGCTCTGAGAGATGGCTCAACTGTTAAGATACAAGCTGCTCTTCTAGGGGCCCCGAGTGTGATGCCCAGAACTCACATGGAGGCTCATGACTGTCTAACTCCAGCTCCAGGGGGTCCGATGCTGGCTTCTGGCCTTTAAGGCATCTAGGTACACACAGGACTCCTCCTAATAATAATAATACCAATACTACTACTAATAATAATACTAGCAATAAACAAAAACAAAGGTGGCCAGGCACGGTGGCACAGGACCTGCAACTCCAATACTGGGAAGGTAGAGGCAGGAAGATCAGTTCAAGGTCATCCTCAACTACACAGCAAGATCTAGGCCAGCTTAGTTATAGGAGACCTCTCAAAACACAAAACCAAACCAAACCAAACCAAACCCAAAGGAAGCATTAAAGAAAAATAGCAAGCAAACAGAAAAATCCCAAAACAAAACCAAAAACAGAGAACCGAGAATTCTTTAGGAAGCTTGCACAGGCTAGATATTCAGCTAGTCTTGCCTCCCAGGTAAGAGTGTGCGCATGTGTGTGTTAAACTGCACGTGTGTGCGGGAGTTTGGGGAAGTTTCCCTAATCCTTGCCCAGATGCAGGCCTTGCTCAGTCTGGTGCCCAGCCCACTGAAGCCCGTACTTGGGCCAGAGCTGTGCTGCCAGGCGCCACCCCAGCCTTGTGTTGTGGCAAATGTTTTCAGATATACCATGGCAACCGCAGAACAGGATGTGCCTCTGACTCTCGACTAGAGCAGGGACAAGCCCACACTCTCAGACTGCCCTGTTCCCCTCCCCGAGGGAAAAACTGCCCAGGCTCTGGTGTTGGTTCTAGAGATCCTACACTTTGGATGGGGTCCATGCGGGAGGATGTGAGTACATCCCTGCTAAAGGTTGTTTCTCCAGTGATCCTGCATTTGTGCCTCTTCACCCAATGAGGTACCAAGGAGGCAGGAAGCAGAGGCTCTGGTCAGTGAATGGGCCACCCATTGTCTTTGTGGACATTACTGTCCCTGAAAGATGACTTATTTCACAACCTGGACCAACTTTATACAATACACAAGACCATAGTTCCAGAGTTTACTGTGTGCTCATCACACACACACACACACACACACACACACAATTTGTTTTGTTTGAGACAGGGAAGCCGGGCAGTGGTGGCGCACGCCTTTAATCCCAGCACTCGGGAGGCAGAGGCAGGCGGATCTTTGTGAGTTTGAGACCAGCCTGGTCTACAAGAGCTAGTTTCAGGACAGGCTCCAAAGCTACAGAGAAACCCTGTCTCGAATAAACAAAAAAAAAAAAAAAAAAAAAAGAGAGAGAGAGACAGGGTTTCTCTGTGTCGCTCTGGCTGTCCTGGAACTCACTACGTAGACCAGACTGTCCTCAGACTCACAGAGATCTCCCTGCCTCGGTAGTGCTAGGATTAAAGGAGTGTGCCACTACACAAGGCTAGTGATACATTTTGTTTAAAATAGAATTTCCCAATGTGGCCCAGGCTGCTTTCAAACTCTCCTGCCTCAGCCCTCCCAGTCATTGGATTACAACTATGTACCGCTGTACTTGACTTACCTAGTAATTTTTTGGAACTCCACGATGAGGTCATTTCTATTTTCCCTTTGTTGTTGTTGTTTGGTTGCTTTTGAGACAGGGTCTTATGCAGCTCAGGCTGGCCTTAGATTCCCTTGAACCTTTGCAGATTTGAGTGCCTATGGAACAACTGTGTGCCCTCCCTCCTCCTCCTGTTAGTGCCCGTGGAGAGATGTTTTACTTGTATCAGTAGTAGTGTCGGTGGACATTGCTGGCCCCACTGGTAGCACTGTCTTCCCAGCATTTATGCACAGCTGTTCTGCTTTTGAAACAGGGTCTTTGTATGTAGACCAGGCTAGCTTTGAATTTGGGATCTTCCTGTCAGTCTCCCCAGTGCCAGGTTGCATGTGTATGCGCCTATGCTGACCTCTGGTCCTACTCTGACATCCACTGTCAAGAAGCATAGGAAGCCTGGCTCTGATTCTCTTTTCTTTTCTTCTGTTTTTGAAACAGCATCTATATGGCCTTAGTAGCCCTGGCTAGCCTCGAACTCATAGATATCCACTTGCTTCTGTCTCCTGAGTCCTGGCATTCACCACCACAGAGTCTCATGTAGCCCAGGTTAGACTGAAGCTATGGTTCCTGGTCTCCCAAGCTGAAGTAAAAGGTGTGGTCCACCACTCCTGGGCCATCAGGTCTCTCCTGCCCTGAAGTCCCCAGTTGTCAGGCCCTGTCACTTGACCGTGAATCTCCTCATCAAGCTCAATAGTTCTCAGGACTCTGAACTGTGCCATTGGCTCTCCAACATCTCCAAGAAGGTGGGCAGTGGAGTGAGGGGCTTCTTGGCCTTCAGGACAAGGTAAGAGTGCTCTGGAAACATGACCTCTTGTAGCTCAGGCTAGCCTTCAGCTCATTCTGTAGCCAATGGTGACCCTGAATTTCTGATCCTCTGCCTCCACTTCCTCAGTGCTAGGGTTACAGATACGAAACACCACATACAAGTTACTGCCTTTCTTCCCTTTCTCTTTTCTTTTTCTTTCTGGTGTTAGGATTGAAATTCAGCCTTGCACATTCTAGGAAAGTAGTCTACCCCTGAGCCACATCCCAACCTTGAGAATCAACCTTTCAGTGTTAGTAAGAAGTGGGTACATGGGTGCATCCTCCTCTGGTTTGGGAGCTAATAAATGAAACATTTTATTTGCTGGAACAGTTCACCAAAAGAGGAATTTCAGGCTGGCGCTGGGCTCTTACATGTGTGAAGGTGACTAGTTTATGGAAGTCACCTTGTGGAGCCCAGCAGTATGGAGCATGAGATGGTACCAATTTCTACAGGGCTGAAGGTCCACCTTCCTGCTACACCTAAAGGGACATCGCGGGGCTGCAGAGTGGCTAAGAGCATTTGGCTGCTTTCCAGCAGACCTGAGTTCTATCTAGTCCCAGCATGTGCACGGCGGCTCACAGCCATCTGTAACTCTAGTTCCAGGAGATCTGACACCCCCTTCTGGCCTCCTTGGGCACCAAGCACAGACACACATACACACTCATGTCATGTGTATGGGAAGAACACTCAAGATAGAAAAACGCAGCGTCCTTAGTCTGGTGTGAACCCTTCTGAAATTCCAAGCCTTCTGGAGCGTCTGCCAATCTCTCGCCACAAAAAGGGCATCTTCAGCTTAAGTAAACACTGGTGCCTCCCTAGCAAAACCACTCACACTGAAGGTGTGATCTGGGATTGTACACAACCTTGGCGTGGTTACTCTGAAGCTAAAACCAAGGTAAAGGCAGCTAGCTGAGGGCCATGCTCCGAGGGCCTGCAGCTCACAGGTATCTGGCAGGTCTGAAGAACACCATGCTGTTGGGTGTGTGTGTGGGGGGGTGTTGTCTCAAAGTATGTATAAAATGTGGTTGTAACCAGCAAAGTGTAAGCCTACATCACATTCTTATTTCAGCAGTTTCTAAATATGGCTATCAGAATTCCTGGAGTATTATGGAAAACATACACATTGCTGGGACCTGCCCCTAGACCAGTGAGTGGTTCTCCTTCCTAACGCTGCAGCCCTTTAATACAGTTCCTCATGGTGTGGTGACCCCAGCCATAGAGTTATTTTCGTTGCTACTTTATAACTGTACTTTTGCTACTATTAATTGTAATGTAAATATCTGATATGCAGGATATATGATAAGTAACCCCATGAAAGGGTCATTTAGACCCCCAAAGGGGTCGGTTGAGACCCACAGACAGAGACCACTGCCCTAGACTGACTTGAGGGCAGAGCCCAGAGAGGCGTGGGCCCCACTTGTTCCTCTTGAGTTTCCATCTGTTTAAAAGACCCCTGAGCAGGAACTGAGGATGGCTCAGCAGTTAAGAGTGCTTGCTGTTCTTAGAAAACTGGGGTCAGACTCCAGCACCCACATGGTGGTTCATTAATTTCAGTACCAGGGGATGCAATGCCCTCTTCTGATCTTCAACACCAGGCATGAGTGTGATGCACAAACATGTGAGCAAAACACCCACACACAGAAAATTTAAAAATCTTTTTTTTCTTTTCGAGACAGGGTTTCTCTGTAGCTTTGGGGCCTATCCTGGAACTAGCTCTTGTAGACCAGGCTGGTCTCGAACTCACAGTCTGCTGCAACTTGACTTAGATTTGTACCTCTTCTTTCTCTCCATCTACCTTCTCTTCTAGTCAGGGGGTAGAATTTACGGCCCTGTACACGTGAAAGCCAATGCTCTGACACTGAGTTCCATGCCTGGCCATAATTTTATGATGATGGAGATGAGTTTCATACTGTAGCTCAGGGTGGCCTGAATTTCAGAATGCTCCTCCTTCCTCAGTCTTCCCAATGGGGTCACACAAGAACTCATGAAGCCCAAGCTGCCTTCAAGCTTGCTAAGTAGCCAAGGATAATGGTCAACTTCTGGTCCTGGGGTTATAGGCAAGTACCACCATACTGGACTAATCTTTTAATTTCACATTAGATTATTCCCAGGCAATTCTGACTCACGTGAGTTTATCTGGGGCTGGTAATCTGGCTGTTTCACTGTGGTGAGTTAATACACTTACACTCCGGTTTACTCTTCAGTCTCTTGGGCTGTGACAGCAATTTTTGTTTTGTTTTGTTTTTTGAGACAGGGTTTCTCTGTGGCTTTGGAGCCTGCGCTGGAACTAGCTCTTGTAGACCAGGCTGGTCTCGAACTCACAGAGATCTGCCTGCCTCTGCCTCCCAAGTGCTGGGATTAAAGGCGTGCGCCACTACCACCTGGCGTGACAGCAAACTGAGACAAACTGAAATGTACTTCAGCATCTGGGCAGAGTGGACTTACTGTCCTGTCCATGTACCCGACACATTCTGTATGACTGGCTTACCTAGCCATTGGGTTGGGAGAGCGGGACCAAAAGTCTCCCTCGCCAGTGGTGTCGTAGTCAGTATGGGGGACAGAAGTCCCCTTGGCTCTGCCCAACCGCAGAGTTAGGACAGGGAATTTTAAGACATGGCAGCCTGACTTCCTTGGTCTCCAGGTGTTGTGTTTGGGACCTTAAACGTGTCCCAAAGGCCAATGCAGTTAAGGGTGCCACAGCCGATGGAATTAGCTTGCAGTGAGGTCTAGAACACTGGATCACTGGCGTTGCATCCTTCAGCTGCATGCTGGGGACCACTCTGGTCCCTCCCTGGCCGAGTTCTAGTAAGCAGCTTTCCTTTGTGCCCCCAAGGCAAGGGATCCACATAACCCAGGACAGAAACCTTTGCGACCATGAACTAAGGACTTGGGTTTTTTTCCCCCCTCAAGATGCTTTATAAAAATTTGGTTTGGCTGGGTGGTGGTGGCATACTTTTTTTTTTTTTTTTTTGCTTTATTTTTTGAGACACAGTTTCTCTGTAGCTTTGGAGCCTGTTCTGGACTTGCTCTGTAGACCAGACTGGCCTTGAATTCACAAAGATCCACCTGCCTCTGCCTCCCGAGTGCTGGGATTAAAGGTGGGTGATGCACATCGTTCCAGCATTTGGGAGACAGCGGCAGGCAGATCTCAGAGTTTGAAGCAAGTTTGATCTACAAAGTGAGTTCTAGGATAGCCAGGGTTACACAGAGAAACTGTGTCTCAAAACAAAACAAAAAACCAAACCAAAAAAAAAATCAAACATCTCAAGAAACTTTTTTTTTTTTGGTAGAGGATGTCACTCTGCAGCGTGGGCTGGCATGAAGTCACTGTATAGACCAAGCTGGCCTTGAACTCAGAAATCCTCCTGCTTCCGCTTTCCAAGTGCTGGGATTAACAGTGTGTGTCACCACTGTCTGGCTTGTATTCTATTGGTCCAACCCCAGCCACAGGTGATAGGACTGGGGCGGGCAGAGCTCTAGGGTGGCACCACGCTGCTCCTCTTTCAAGAAGAGACTTAGGAGGCGCAATAAATCTAAAAAAATAAAAAGAATGCCAAGGATGACGGGGAAGAGCATAACAGAGGTTTTGGTAAGGTTAGCGGCGGGGCCTCTGGCACGCACGGGCACTTGCATAACATTTAAAAAGGAAGTGTTTATTTTCATCACAAGAAGCACACAGAATATATACAGTACACACCAACAGAAGTAAAAAAGAAAAGTGCACTATGCTTCTACTGCAAATTCACAGTACAAAAGATACTGCCTCTTAAATATATAATATAAAAACAATAGAAAAATCAAAGCTGTGATGTGATGCATGGGACCCGTGGCAGCCTGACGGTGAAGAACGCAGTCTGTGTGGCTCCTCTGGGGTGAGCTGCACCCACAATCTGCTGCAAGGAGCTGAGGACATGGACAGGAGAACAGGGTGTGATGGGGACTAGGGGTGACAAACCTCTACAATCCAGCGCTCAACTGTGAGGGGTTAGAGGGAGGTACTAGGCTGTGGGTCAGGGATGCAGGGCCTGCACCACCTCCCAGATGCCTTGTAAACCAAATCACACCTTCATTGGCTACCAAGGGCTCTGGTGTTTGATGATGCCAACCTGGCCTGCAGGAACTCAACAGTGCCCTTTCTGGCAGGCTCTGTAGTCACTAACTACAATGTCAACTGCATAGCAGAATAAACTTAATGGGGGAAGAGAAACTCAAGTCCTAATCTCAACCACCAGGACAAGACAAAGCACCCAGGCACAGCAGACGAGAGCCGAACAGCTGCGCATAAATACACAGTATTTGTAAGTGATTATTAAGGCACTCAACTGTAAAACAATAATTACAGTGTAGAGGAAGCAGCAAGGCCAACAGCCAGGGCAGCAGAGGCTGCGCGGTTAGGACTCCTGCCGAAGACAGGGACTGGAGGGACGGTGGTGTCTACCGCAAAAGGGAAAGACAAGGTGGTCCCCTTCTCCAGATGGCTCCTGTGGCATCACTGCAGATGAGTCTAGGGTGACTCCCTCCATAGCTAGAGGACACAGCATGTGATGAGAGAAATGGCACACACTGGGTTCGATCAGGTACACTCACTCACACACACCGAGTACACAGCTATACGCACAAAAACTTACGTACATACATGCATGCAGAGTGGACTCTCACACCCAGCAGTGACAAAACAAGGGGCTTTGGATAGAGGAACATCAATGACCTTCATCTGGTCTTTATCATCAGCAGGAACTCGGGATGGGGACCAGGTCAGGTGATTCTGTGCCATGCCACAGGTAATGGGATTGCTTGTGCCAAACTTGGCTCCATCCTGTAGCACCCTCTGGGCTTCTATGGGGCAGAGGGAAGGGTTTAGATTAGCAGGGCTGGATATTCTGCTAGAACAAGCTGTGGAACAGGAGCAGAGCGGCCTAGAGCAGCGCAGCTCTCCGGGTGCCTGTGAGTACTCTGCATGGCTGAGCCCGGGATGTGCTGTGTGTGATTGGCAGGGGTCTCCGCACTGAGAACAAGAGGGCTGGGGATGCAGAGGACACCTTGCTCTTAGCTCATGTGATCAAGCACCTCGACTGCCCACCCCCTCTACCTAGTATCCATCTCCCTTACATTTCAAGAAGCCCTTCTGGGTTGAGGTAAGGTGAGGCCACCACAAGGTTCAAGCTTTTGGGAGGCTATGCAGGTCAGAAACAAGGAGGGTAGCTGAGAACCTACAGCATCAAGCCAAGGAGAAAGCTCTTCATTCAATTCAGTAAAAACGGCAGTCATTAAAATCAGTGGCTTACGCTGCCCAAATCCCTCTGCTTGCCTCTTCTGTGTGTACCTAATTTGCTAAGACTACACACAAAGCACTAGTCAGCCATGGATGAGTAGCTCACAAAGCAAACCTTTTTTTTTTTTTTTTGTCAGGTTCTATATAGGCTGGATTCAGTAATCCACCTGCCTCTGCAGAGGTTAAAGGTGTGTGCCACCAAGCCTGGCTGGAACAAACTTTTCATAAGACAATGTGCAGTTGTCACTGATGAGGTGAGCCTGGTTTGCAGGATAATTCCACAAAACCCTTTAAATACCAATCCACTGTGACAACATATAGGTCGAACCCTCCAGGCCAAAACGAAAACCATCAGGCCAGGGTCTCATTCTGGTGACTTGGGGAAGGGGGATGACACAGGGCGGCAGCGCTCTGCTGGCTGATATGCCAGTACTTCTAAAAGAAGCATCAGTTTGCCTGAAGTCAGACCCACTTGAGTTGACCATCCTCCTGTTCTTACTCTTTGAAAAGAACAGGACAAATTGTGGGTTTCAAAATCCCGTCACCCTTACAGATGGGATTAGAGATCCAGTGGAAACCTATCATTACCAAAGCTAACTAAGGAATTACTTTGACATAAAAACTGATCCACCACGTGAAATTAAATTTGGTGACATCTGTTAAAGTTGGTCTTCTTAAAAGTTTGCTTTTGTTGGCTGAAGGAGTGTGGAGAAGCCTACAGGGTCTCAGGAATAAGTAGTGGAAAATCACTTTTTAAGGTGATTACTATTGACACTGGTGGGAAAACAAATCCCTATAAAACAACATACAAGTCTTTTTTTTTTTTTTTTTTTTTTTTTTAATCCTTCCAGGGAGCAGCTCTGAGATGGAGGTTCACGAAGATTCTGCACTACACAGAAGGGGACTAGACTTCTCCTGACAATGAGCTCACTATTCTCCAGGATGGGCATTTTGGGAGCCACACTAACTCCAATCCATCCACTTTCGGGACACAGGCAGTCCTTAAAGACTTTGTGGTCTTGCTTAATGGCTGGCTGAACCAGCCAATGGGGTCATCTCCACAGGGACTCTGTCTGCACAAGCGGTAATGAGACAGGCTGGCATAGTTTGGGCATGAGGAGGAAGTATTTGGTCTGTGACATCCAAGAAGCAAAGGAAGCCTTCAAATATGTCTCCCTGCAGTGCCACACCTGGTCCTGAGGCATCACATCATCAGTCAGCAAGCTGGAAGGCCTGAGGAGATGCCGGAGTCAGGTGACATCATCCTTGTCAGGGCTACTATTTTTGAGGTAGGGCCACTTTGTGGTCCAGGTTGGCCTTAAACTCACAAAGGACCTGCCTCAGTCTCCTGATGCAAGATCACAAGCCCATGCCACTGCCACCAGCTTCATCTATCTCTTGACTGACGCTTGAAAATGTAAAACCCTAACCTGGGCATGATGGGATGAGACCTGGAATCCTGGCATTTCGGAGGCTGAGGCAGGAGGACTGCTAGGAGTCTGAGGCTTACAGTCGCAGTCTGCACAGCAAGTTCCAAAGTGCCATGACGGCCAAAGCCACATAGTAAAACCTGAAATTTAAAAACTAAAAAAAGCAAGCCAGGTGATGGTGGTGTACATCTTTAATCCTAGGAGGGGTACTCTGGGAGGCAGAGGCGGGTGGATCTCTGTAAGTTATAGGTGAACCTGGTCGGCAGAGTGAATTCCAGGACACAGAGGGCTACATAGAAAAAACCATCTCAAAAAACCCAAACCCCCAATAAACCATTTCCACAGCAGAAACAAAATAAATCAGAGGAGAAGTCACGCTCATCTCACAGGGTGGCACATCCTAGTCTGCCAATCACCAAACCAGGCCCTTCCTCCCTCCTGACATTCTGCCATCACTGTCTTCTTTATGGGCACCAGTTAAGGTCCCTGATTTGAACCTAGAGCCCTGGCCTCCTGCTGCATTGAGCTAACCTGTGCCCTGTGCTAACACCTGTGTTGTGGCCCGTATCAGAGAGCTGGAGAAGAGGGAGCAGTATTTTATGGACAGGAGGGAGTACTCGCCCTGCAGGAAGGGATACGTGCAAACGTCTCTGGGGCTTTGTCAACAGACCCACTACTAGGGCCCACAAAAAAGTAACCCATTACTGACATGACCTTCCCCTCACCGGATGGAGAGATGACACCTAATGAGCCTGGTGTGAGAGAGCGGGGGATGGTCACAGTGTCTCAGTAGGATGATCCACACCCCAGACCCACAACCTCATGGACATGCGCTCGTCCCAATCCCAAACATAACAAGGTCTTGTTAGCAGCAGACGTGGCTCAGTAATGGCTGGAGTCCTTCCTCATGGCTGAGTGATGTAAGCTCGGTGCTAGAAGCTGAGGGCCCCACATCCCCACCATAGGTGCCAGGACGGAGGGTCACAGACGACTGCCACTCAGTGCTTTGCTCTGATGATGTCACACAACTGTACCTGGGGTGGTCAGGTTCAAAGTCTTGACACTTTTGGGGGAACCTCACCCTCCAAAAAAAAAAACCCACCCCACAATTCTCTTGGAAAAACAAAACCCTTTCAGACACAGCATTGTTCCTCAGAATGAGCCTTGGTCATTACTATTTTCAAAACAAAATACACAGTGAAAACGGAGGTAGAACTTGTGTTGTTATCTGAGAATTCTCCCTTGAGGGCAGGAACGAGCTGGGGACATGGGCTACAGCGACGATATTACCATGGCTCTTCTCTCACAGGCTGCACATTAAAATCTTTTGTATGTACAGACTTATCTTCTCTCCACCAGGCTGGTCTAAAACTCACTACATAGCTGAGAATGACTTCCAACTTCCAACTGCCTCCAACTCCAGGAATGGGATTATAGGGGTGTGCTATCATGCCTGGTTTCATGGGGTGCTGGGGATGAAACCTAGGGCATGGTGGGCAAGATTCTAACAACCAAGACACAGCCCCAGCCTGTGTGTCCATATCTTCCCATAGACAGGGCTTGAGGATCAGTGCTGTCTCCTGGCTAAGCCCTGTTCTGGGTCTCCTTCATGTGTGCTATGTTACTTGTTTCTCCCCTCTTCTCTTTGGAAGAGTGAGGAAAGCCTGGATGACTGAAGCTATTGCAAATCAAGACGTGTGTGACGTGTTTGACCTGGACACCATGAGAACCTCAACCCACATGGCGGAATGCTGCTCAGCTTTTGCTTTTCAAGTTTCCTGGGACAGATTTCCCTGATGGTTTACAGGCTGCAGTGGGGTCCCTCGGAGCGGCCTGCGGTTCGTGCAAGAAGGAAGAGTGACCATACTTGGCATCCTGCGAGTCGGCGATGGTGGATGTGTCAGCCTCACTGGACAGGTCCTCCGTGGAGAAGTTGAGACTTCCCAGCTTGGCGAGGGAGTGGGAACGTTTCAGTGGGGATGACACAGTGAGACCCGCCAGCCGGAGTCGCGTCTCGATCTCCTGTGCCCGCTGCTTCACCAGGCCTGGCTTTCCTCTGATACTGTGGATGCTGTCGCTGCTGGAGCTCCGGGTCAGGTTGGAACTCATGGAGGAGGAGGTGGGGGTGTAGCACACAGTCTTTAGGAAGTCTTTTGAGAAGTTACTGGTGTGATCTAGGCGGAGGATAGGAGTCGGGCTCTTTACCAAGGCTCCTTCTGGAGGTTTCTCATCAGCCCCTGCTTGGCTACCCAGGGCTAGGTGTTCAGGCTCCTGGCCCTCCTCTGGGATGCTAGCCTCCAGCCTGCTGGTGGCACTGTCCCTGCAGGTAGACGGTGGGTCTGAAGGCAGGCTCTTCAACCTTTCTAGTTCTTTGGTGTGCTTTCGAACCAGGCCTGCCTTCTGCAGCTGGATGATGGACTCCTGATGCTGCATCAGGTAGCTATTGGTAGTCGGCTTCTCTGCCTCATTACTGAACAGAAGTCTAAGGTCCTTAGCTGGCTTTGTTTCTTTTCTAGTTGACAATTCTTCCTTCATTGCTTCCATGTTGGTGGTGTTCTTATCACAGTGAGAATTCTTCAACAGGAGGGACTTCGGAAGGACTTTTGGGATTTCTCTGGAAGGTTCTACAAGGCTTGCTGGTGGTTCTGGGGAAACCCCAGTTCCGGAGCCACTGATGTCTGGCTTCCTTGAGCCTGCTGGTAGTAGGAATGGAGGAGCGTTGGCTGGACCAGAGGCCAGCCTCTCTAGAGCTTGGGACCTGCAGCTTGTGTGGGCCATCAGGGAAGATGTGCCATGGGGCAGGAAGGCCGGCTGGGTGCAGATGGCGGGAGCACTGGGGTCTTCATGCTGTTCTGTGGAGGCCTCAGGAGCCCCGCCAGCAGGGTACATGCAGTCGGCACAGGATGTGTAGGAAGGCTTCACTTTACTGAGGATTCCAAACACAGCATCGTGCTGCAAGCGACAAGAGCACC
>JAQHUG010000089.1:3677244-3688349 GCA_028555095.1 Dicrostonyx torquatus | reverse complement strand
AGGTGTGGCCGGCACTGTGTGTGTGTGTGTGGGGGGGTGGCCACTGTGGCGCAGAGGTATGGCCGGCACTGTGTGTGTGTGTGTGTGTTAGTGCTTTCATCTGTTCAGGATTCAAGACTGTGGAACACACCGATCATGAAGAACAGAGGTTCTAGAGGCCACAAGTCAAGATGATGACCCAGGTGAACTTTAAGCCACGGGGCTGGGACAGAGCCTAGGACCTTCCTTCTCAGTCTGTCTCTGCCATCAGTCAGGTTGACCCTTCCCTGGCCATGGTCTGTTCTGGAAAGCAGGGGGCATTGGAGAAGAGAGTGACAGGGCTGGAGAGCCGGCTAATGCTCTTTCAGAGGACCTGAGTTCAGTCCCCAGCAGCCACGTCAGACAGCTCACAGTGTAACTCCAGCTACAGGGTAGCCAATGCCTCTGGCTCCCCAAAATGCTGGCACACATGCGTATAAACCCACACACCAACAAATAATTTAGAATAAAATTTAAAAACTAAACAACTAGAATTTAAAAAGCAAACAAACAACAACAAAGCAGCATAGAAAGAAGGTTCTCTCTGGCAGCGGTGACTGCACCCTAAATAGAGTCCTTCCTGGTCAGCCCAAAGCATAACTTGGGGACCATCAACCTGCCATGGTCATTATAACCTGGGGACAGGCAGAAACGGCTCTTGGACTGCCTCCAACTCAAACACATGTAACTACATGTTAGACCATCTCCCAAGGACATCACTTGCCTTTTGGTCACTTGGCCTCAGTGAATGGGACAAGGACTTCCCTTTGCCCTCCCTGCCAGGACAACCCTGTACCAGCTCAAAGGCCAATCGATGATGATGAAGGTGAGAAACATAAGGGTGGCTTTCCCAGCTGCCTGATTGGGAGGGCCCATAGCTAGCAGAAAGAAGCCTTTTGGATGACGGCTGCGGACGAGTCTCAATTCTGCTACGATTCCAAGAGGTTAATACCATTCTGTGTAGCCAAGTCCAGTCTCAGGCTCACAGGCTCTGCTGTCACCTACGCCTCTTCTTAAGGAGTCCTCTGTGCTTCTTCGTGTCACCAACTCCCATCCGCATCTTTCACTGCTGCCGCACCATGACAGGCTCATGCACCTCCTGCCCCTCACATACCCAATTCTCTACCCAGATCCTGCCTCTCAATACAGCATTACTTCTCAGCCTGTCCCTAGCAAGTGGCCCTCCACCAGGCCACGAATGCTCAAGTGTGCCTTCCCTTCACCCCATACATGTGGGTTAAGAGACACAAAACATGCCAGCCCGGCACACCACAGTTAACAAAAGGAGTCAGGCATTCAAATGGCTGCTTGTCTCCAGGTTCAGTCCTGGTGGGTCCTGGTGCTGAGTCCACTGAGCCCTTACCCTACCTAAGCTGCCCTCCTGGTCACCATCCAGTGACTCACAGTCAGGCCGCTGGGGCTAACCACAGCACCACTGGCCCAGACAAAGGCATTTTGTATCATCTGTCTTCTCTAAGGGAAGTGGTGGGCAGTGGGGGAGGCATGCAGTTACTTTCTGGTCTGGAACATACTTCATTGCTTAGAGGCCAGCAAACACATGAACCGCCCAGGGTGGTTAGGTGTTTTTTTGTTTTGTTTTTGCTTAGCATTGGAGCTGAATGTTAATTACAAACTAACTTTCTACTTCAGTGTCTCCCTGAGAGTCTTCACTGCACTCATGGCAAAGGGACAGAAAGTTCCTGGCCCCAGGCCTTTGGTGAATACTGGAGGGGCAGACAGACCCCCCACCCCAGGTCATGGCTGGATGCTGGAACAGGGAAGATACATAGGATGTGGGACCAGCCACTTTCTGAGCAGCCTGAGGATGGAGTGAAGGCTCCCCAGACATCATCCTCCAAGGATGGCAGCTATAAGGGACACAAGGAGTAAAGCACGAACATGAGCTGGAAGATGGATAGCACTGTCCTTCTGTCACATAACAGAACATCAAGAAGGGAATGCTACTTCTGGGTTTGTTTCAAAGCCACCCAAGGTGAGAGAGTTGGGGGGCTGTGGCAGGTGCAGAGATGAATTAGGAACATCACATATTGATGCAGGGGTGAACTGGGGTGATGAAATGAGTCTGAAGCCCCACCGTGGATGAGGGGGTATCACAAGGCTTAGGTATCCCTTACACATGGCCTATCTACTAGCTAGGCACATGCTATACAGTCAGGTGGTAAGAGTCTCCTCCTGAAACAAACCCTGTGTGATAAAGGGAGAGCTGCAGCCTGTAGGGCGGGCCAGGAAGGTGCTCTGCGGGGTGGGGTGGAAGTTGCATGGCATGCTGCTACCACAATGGTCCCCTGCCTACCTCAAAGTCATCGGGGCAGCTCCTCTTGCTGTTGTTATTGTTTAGATTTTCCTGGTCAAGCTGGGTGGAGGCCCGCCTCCACCTCCCTGCTCTCTGGTCACACTTCTTCTCCATCTCCCCAACCTGTGGCAAGGAGCCACCATGGGCTTTGGGGCTCCCGAACTCTAGTTTCCTCTTTACATCCTTTTCACAGTGCCTGGCTCCTTCTTGGGAATGCTGGACCAGTTTGTGCACCTCCAACAGAGCATCCCGCTCCAGATCCTCCAGGTGGACCAGGCTGCCTGCATCATCGTGGTGGGGGAGGAAGAGGGGATCTGAGAGTCTTCGGAAACAACAAGGGAGAGAGGGTCCTCCTGGGGCCTGGCTTCCTGCAAGCCCGGGCTGGGTGGTGTCATCCAAGCATGGCAGCCGGGTGTCCAGGGCATCACCCAGGGTCTCTGGCAAGAACTCGCTGGGCTCTGCTGCAGGGTCATCTGCGGGCTGCTGGCGCCACAGCTTGTTGTGCCGCTGCTTACTACGGGAGAAAGAGCAGGCGGTGAGCTGAGGTCCTAGCAGGAAGTAGGAGAACAAGTAGCAGACAGCCTGCATCAGATGGGTGCAGTGGGCAGAGCTCCCCTTCGTCCATTCTCCAGGGCACACAGTGATGACAGCACCCTCAGTCACCATGGCCGACAAGAGAAGCCTTTCGGCTTTCCCCTTTACTGTGTGGGGACAATGGTGGCAGATGGAGTGGGAGTTTTGCCTGGAGGTCCTTTTGTCTTCATGTTTGTGTCTGTCTTACCATGTGAATCTGGTCAAGTCACTGATGGTTCTCACTCAGTTTCTGTGACACATGAGAGTAACCATCATGTGAGAAAACTCTGGGATCACAGCAGAGTGTCGCGTCCTCTGCACACTGGTGTATCGCTGGGGAAGATTTCAGAGAACTTCTAACTATTTGTTTCAGGCAGAAACTAGAGGTCCATTTTTAACAATTTCCTCTTTTTTTCTTTCTTTCTTCTTCTTTCTTTCTTTTTTTAAGACTCAAGATCTATGTAGCTCAGGCTAGCTCCAAATTTATGATGTAGCCAAGGCTACCTGAGTTCCTAATTCTTCTACCTCTTCCTTCTAATTGTTGGAACTATATCCTGGCTTGAAAGAATTTATCTGATGTTTCTATTATTACTTTTCATATGGAGATGGAGCCCATGGCCCTGGGTGGATATGCAAGTATCATTGGGTTATATACCTAGCCTATGGCATTAAAAAGACAGTGATTTTTTTTTTTAACAGAATCTTGAGAATTTCATACCATATATTTGGTCATATTTACCCCAGCTTCCACTACCCCCAGATTGTTTCTTTCTTTTCAAATTTTTTGAAATGGAGTTTCTCTGTGTAGCTCTGGCTGTCCTAGAATTCACTTTATAAACCAGGCTGACCTTGAACTCTGAGATACACCTGCCTCTGCCTCCCAAATGCTGGGATTCAAGGCGTGCACCACCACCAGGCCTGATATGTCTTCTTTTTAAAAATAGGCTTCTAAGTCCAGTGTGTGTTCTCATTACTCATGGGTGTAAGGCATCCACGAGAACATGGGTGACCAGGCTGCCCCAGAAGCAATTAACTTTCAACAGTTGCTAAGTTAGGGGCAGGAGCTGGCACTGTTTTTAAAACACGTTTGATGGTATGAGCCAAGAATAAAAGGGAGAAAAGAACTTCACAGTGACAGAGGCAATCAATTAAGGTCACCTCCACATCCCAAGAACTTGGGAATAAAATCCGCACTGTGGGGGTGCGAGGGTGAGCAGCAACAGCTATTGGAGAAGCTGCTCTCCGGTCACTGTCCCTTTCCCTATGGGAGACTGTGGCTGGGAGGCTGAAAGAGAGCAAGCGCTTCTCTCTCTCTTTCTCCTCCAGTTCCCTGGGGACCTGACAGAGTCTCTGAATGACATCAAACAATCCAGATGGCTGTGATGGTTTTCCGAGCCTGTTCATCCCTGCCGGATTGGTCCTCCTCTAAACTTGTCCCAGGAACTGAAGGACTCAGCCTCTGGATTACCAACACCAGTCAGAAATAATCCAGGTGGCTGCTTCTAAACAGACCGGACATGAAGCAGGGAGAAAGCGAGTCCCCAGATACTGGCATCTACCCCAGCAGCCTGGGGTGCTGGGGAACCCTCACCGCCCTGACAGGGCCCCAGCAACAACTGTTTCTCCTGTGGCAGTCAACACATGTAGGTGTAAATCTCTCTCTTGGCACCCAGAAGCCAACTGTGACAGGAGACAAATTGTCCTTTCAGCGCCGGCTCCTTCTGCTCACTTGTAAAATGAGAAACCAAGACTTCCTTAGAGGTGGGAGACAGACTCAGCAATGACGTTTATTAACTCACCAGAAGCCAGCTTGTCAAGGACCTGTAGGGACTGCTCGTGCAATCTCAGAGCCCTGCCACTTTGAAAACTGCACTAGACTGTCCATCTTGATTTTTACACACTCACAACAGCACACTATGATCCCTCTCCATAACTGTGCACAGCACACAATAAACATTACCGGCCATCACACTGGAACTGTCCCCTCTCCAGCCTTTGGTCACCAACACCACATTCTCCATCTCTAGGGACCTCATACAAGCATGGGGTCACAGTTTTTCCTGATGGCCCCAAAATCTGATCAGGGTGTACCACACATGTCAGAATTTCCCTTTCCTTCCTTTTTTTATGGGGCGGGAAGGAGATGGGATCTTGATATTTGGCAGAGATGATTAGCTTTGAAGTTCTGGGACAGGCAGTCTTCCAGCTTTAGTTCCCCAAGCAGCCTGGCCTATGATCAAGAGCTTTTTCACCCGACTCTGAATGCCTTCCTTCGGTAGGCAGAGGGAGGTTCCTCACACTCCCTGCTTGCTTATCCACCCGCTCACCAAGGGACTCGTGGGCGGCCTTCCCCTTTGGGCCACTGTGAATTACACTGCCGTCCACACAACTCTCTGAGTACCCAGATTTTCAGGCTCCTGGGATACAGTGAAGCGGAGTTTTTGGATCATGCAATGGTTCTTCTCCTTTTAGGTTTCTGAGGGACCGCAAGCATCTGATACCTGGGTGTCAAATCCTTAACCCAGAAGAGGGGACTGGGCTTGGGAAGGCTTGGGAAGGTTGCCAGGTCCCTGAGTTTGGTGTAAAGCAGGTGCTGAGGAAAAGGATATGCTCAGGCCCACACCACATACCAGGATGTGCTCTGGATGGGCATGTAGGCACCTTCCCTTGCCCACACCACATACCAGGACGTGCCCTGGATGGGCATGTAGGCACCCCTTTGCCCAGCAAGGGAGTGTCTACAAGTGCCAACAAAATCAAAACGGATCCCTCCTGGAAACCACTAATCACAGCCCCAACAATAGCGGCTCTTTTTCCACGCCAGCTCCCGAGAGGCTGGTTTCCAGTTGGGGAAGCTCCTGCCAGGCAGACAGGAGAAGAGCGGAATACCCAGGCTGGGCTGGCCAGCTTGCTATGCCAGTCTGTCTCTAGGTACATACTCACCTTGCATCCAAGATGCCTTCATACTCAGACAGCTGCCTCATAAAGCCTGCGTTGGGCCGCGTGATGCTACGCTTCTGCTTCACATAGTTATATGCTTTCTCCAGGGGCCAGCCAAATTCCTTCATCGCATAGGCTATGACCGTGGATGCAGAGCGGCTGACGCCCATTTTGCAATGGACCAGGCACTTGGAATGATTTCTTCTGCAGGGATTTGGGGCAGAGGGGCGGGGAGTTAAGAGCAAGGATTAAGAGCCGTTCCTGACTTACTACTCGGGTTTTACTAACCAATTTCATTTTAAAGTTATCACATAGTTCCAATCTTTCTCTGCCCTAATGTTTACGGAACAGATCTCACACACCCTCTAAAGGAAATAACTTTGCTGTGAAATCAATTAGCACACAATGGGAGAACAGATGAATCCGCATGGCCTGGCCCAACTTTGCAGGGCCTGCTTCCAAAGAATCTCCCCGCTGCCGGGATAAGTGAGGCCACCTACAGTTGCTTCCAGGGCCGCACCCAGACAGTCCAGCTGCTACAACAGACGGAGGCCCTCAATGAGCTACTGTAGAAAACGGGGTCAGCGAGGCAAAACTGATGCACCCTGGGGAAAGAGTGAGCACCTGGAGGGAGCGCAAGGATGACAGCAACCTGGCCAGAGAACCACTGAGCCAGGGGAGGACGGGGGCCAATCGATCCGACTACTTGTAAGAAGGCAGTGCTGGCCTGGCCACAGCTGATTTACCAGATACACAAGGGACAATGACCCTCTCCCTGATGGAGAGGGTGAAGACACGCCAGGCTGGCAGAGGCTACACCTGGGAAGCTGAGGTGGGGTGAGCAGGCTCCAGTTTCCTACACTAGGGTTTCAATCCCATTCCCACAACACTGTTCCTCCCCGCCTTCTACATTCACAAGCAAGGAGGGTGGGTAGGGGCATCTTTGCTTTGGACTTCAATATAACAGTTGCTCCAAAGGAGAA
Source organism: Dicrostonyx torquatus (assembly GCA_028555095.1). Classification (NCBI taxonomy): domain Eukaryota; kingdom Metazoa; phylum Chordata; class Mammalia; order Rodentia; family Cricetidae; genus Dicrostonyx; species Dicrostonyx torquatus. The sequence continues at coordinate 3,681,521 of JAQHUG010000089.1, read as the reverse complement.
TAAGGAGGGGCTGGGCTTCAGAAGTGTAGAGATGACCTCATCTTGGGACTGCCCATCTAGGCACACAGGAACATGGAACTCCCCCTGTATTCTTTGGGGGAGCTATCTAAGAGTTCTAGGCCCAGCATGTGCTAGCCCTTTCCAGGATGCCCCAGAGAACTACCTAGTGACACTTGGTATTGGACACTGGCCTGGAATCATCGTTAATGATGAAAACTGGGTTCAATGTCACAATCCTGGGCAGGGGGGAGAGAATATGAAGGCACACTGTGGACACGGCCAATACTAGTTTGTTCACTTTGGTGCCTGGTGTCCTGTTGCTAAAACCAAAGGCCCACCAGACAGCAAAGCCTCTCCCAGCATTGAACATCTGTATCCATGACCCCTACCCCAAGAGCAGGCTGCCTACTTCCACATCGAGCCTGCCACTCGTTTCTGCCCACCTGCTCCCCTGAAGACCAGTTTCCCAAACACTTACTTCGCTTTGTTTATAAAATGATAGGCTTCGTTCCAGTGGGCAAGAAGGTCTGTGGTCTCCTCATCGTAGACACGGATGTTATGGTATGCAAATAAGCCAGGGAAAAAATTGTCTATTTCTCTAGTGACATTTAGAATGTAGTCAACCCTGCGGAGAAAAGAAGCCTACAGAATCAGAATGAGGAGCAAGGAAAACAAAGTCAATTTCTATACACACTACAGGAGGTATGTTCCTAATGAAACTGTTTTTGCTTCACAGTCATTTTTATGTGTTATGAAATGTATTATTTTTTAAAAACACAATACTAAAACCCCTTTACTAAAAAAAAAAAAAAAAAAGCCCCCACTCTTTTGCTAAAAGGCAGACTATGCCCTTCCATTACTCATGCTCGAGCATCCACTAACTCAAACCCCACAGCCCCTCACCCTTAACCAATACATTCATTTCTAGAAAACCAAAACAATTTTGGTAATTGGAAACATCTCAAATAGGTTTCACCGTAAATGACAACGAATCACGTATTTACTCCCAGTAAGCTGGAAGCATAAAGTTTAGCCTCTCGCTGACCGGAGGTCCTAAGGATGTATTTTAAGCTCTGTTTAGTCTCGGTTTTCAGCTGCAGTAAGTTCCAGAAGGCCAGCAGGCACATCAGGCCGACCACAGAATGGTGATTTTGTGGCTGTCACTCCTGCTGCTGAGCATTTCTCAGAGACAGCGGGGAGTGTCAGTCACATGATTCCACCAGGCACCAAGTATTGCCAAGACTGGTCCAGTTTTCATAGTTGCTGATGGCCCAAAAGGTCAACAGAGATGCGTGTCCACACTCGGGTTCTAAGCAATTCTGCTGGGGAGTGAGGCTGTTGGAGGGAGCTCAGAGCCTGCCCAGAGTCAGGCTGTACTCCATTCCACAGTGTGATTAAGCTGTTCCTGGATCTCCCTGCACCCCCCCCCGCCCAGACACCTAAGACTCCAGGAAAAATCTAGAGCCCATGGGTTCCTCTGGGTAGCATTCTGAAGCACATGAGATACTCCAGCCACTCAGAGACCAGGCTGAGGCAATCAGGGTGGGCAGGCAGTGTCTGTAGCCTCCACAGAGTAGTGATGCCTACGCTGCCTAGAGAGATGGGGAAGAGGGGAGCAGACTCACCCTGAACCCTGCAGCTCTTCCAGATTGGATGCATTCCACTCGGAGCCCTGGGGGACAGATCACACAAACCCCTGTGAGTGTCACAGAGCTGCTTGTGGGATGCACAGGGGCCCTGACAGTGGAGCCTCAGCCTCAGAGCAGAAAGGAGGACCAGAAAGAATCAGGAGAGGCAGGAGTCTAAGAAGAAAGTGGTCTTCTTCCCCCATTTCATGGAAGCCTACTTGACATCCCCCAATCTTCTTAGCCAGCATGGGTACAGCCACCACAGGCAATGACTTGAAACCTCACCATCAGTTACAGGGTTGGGGATGGGATGGGGGACGGACCCCTCTCCCTTTCCTGGCAGGTATTTTGGGATTAATTTTAAAAGTCCCCACCCTCTGATCCTGAGGGGATGACTGGGGCTCTCACAGACTTAGGAACATGGGCATTTAGGGTTATTCACAGGAAAACAACAGGGACCCAAAGGTACTAGGATGGAACCAATAAGATAAATGGAACGGATCCTTAGGATAGGCACTTCAAAAGAAACCAAGTAGCAGAGGCAGGAGGATTGCCATGAATTTGAAACTGAAGGCCAGTCAGGGATATACAGTGAGACCTTTTCTCAAAACAAAACAAGCCAGGGGGTGGTAGTATAGGCCTTTAATCCTAGCACTTGTGAGGCAAAGGCAGGTGGACCTCTAGGTTCGGGGCCAGGCTAGCCTGGTCTACACAGTAAGTTCCAGGATAGCCAGGGCTACACAGAGAAACCCCGTTTCAAAAACCAAAACCAACCCGAAAATAAATCAACATGTTAGTGTAAGGAAAGATGAAATAAGCCAAGAGGAACAAGACCTATGAACCTGAGCAGAGAGGGCACTGTCTCTCTTTCCACATAGGCATCAGAGAAACCCAGTGTTCAGGGCCTGGGTTCTAATTCTAATACCACAAGAAACTGAAAAATGGAAAAATCAACACATCAAAATGCTATGCGTGACTACCTCAGAGTGGGAGATTGGGAATAGCCTTACTCTTCCCAACTGTCTACAGAATGCACGACTGGATACTTTTATACTTTTACAAACTGTATCATTAAAAACTCCTCTATTCCTGATCTTTCAGGGAACACAGAAGAGAAACATGAAGAAGCAATCGCTACTCTGGAAATGCAGAGGTCTGCAGTCCTGGTAAGCATGTCCTGCTATCTCAGTCTCCTGCCGACTTTCTCTCCTGAGCTTCCCAGGTCCTCTGGGCCCAGGCCTTTGACCATGCAATGTGAGCTGGATTTTTGTATCTGAGGGAGACAGTCTCAACCATAAAAATCTCTCATGGAAAGAATGACACAAGGCACCAAGCCTCCCCAAACTCCAGCAGCCCCACGACAGCTTGGAGCCCTCTGGCCATGCTCACCACCTAGTGGAGAGAGCAGAGGGAGGGCCTTCCCATTGCTCTCAGGTAGGCCTGCCAACACACCTGTCTTTCAAAGTTATTCAAACGCACGCATTGACATCTCAATGGATAAAGCATGATATCTGTTCACGCAGGAAGACACATATAAACAAGAATATGAAGATACATTCAATGTTCACGCAGGAAGACACATAGAAACAAGAACATAAAGATACATTCAATGCTCAGGAGGCTGAAGCAGAAGATCACAAAGTCTGGGCTAGCCTGAGCTACATATGGAGCAAGCTCCTGTCTCAAAAGCCCTCTGTTCCCAGTAAAAGCCCACATATACATATGTGTGTGCGTGTTATGTTTACGGAGACTGAAGTTGTCCCCCTCAGTGGTCGAAGCCATCTTCCTTCAGCTCCTGTAAGAGACATTCCTCTAACTGGAGTATCCATCCATATTCAAAACCAGGCCTATGAAAACTGCACTCGTCACCTCCAGAATGTGTCTTATTTAACCATCACTATCACCCCATGAAGGGCACTGGCAAGATGACTCACCACGGGCCACAGGGCAGGTGAGGTGAAGGGGGACCTTGGCCTTGCTAGGTCTGACTTTCAATTTGACTTCATGATCTCCTGGCCAATTTTAACAACCTGCTTGCCTTTGAAAACTAGTCAGTTGCCTTCTATGGATTTATGGCATGAAGACACTAGCTGGAGGTGCGCAGGCAGCGCAGGCGACACCATGGGGTGGATGCTTCGGTGGGCTCTGGAAACAGGGCTCAAGAGGGAAACAGCTCAGCCACTTGTATTTCAGATAGATGCTAAGTCACAGTTCTGGGGCTTCGTAAGCATGTATCTGTGAGCGTGGTTTCCAAACCAGATCCACCAGGGGCAGTGACTCTTACAAGGTAAAGATGGTCGAAGATAAGGGAGGGCTTGTCCATCTGGCCCAAGATGAGCAACATCTCGTTATCGATGAACTCCTTGAATTCTTTCAGGTTGCAGTTCATCTGCTTCTCCAGCTCATTGCGGATCTGTGGGCGGGACAGAGCAGAGGTGATGCTGGGGCGGAACCCATTAGAGTCATCTGTTCAAAGAACTGTGCACCTCTGTGCAGTGCTGTTTACAAAAAGGGTGAATATGACTTCTTTCTTTATCCAGGATAGTGTGTTTAGACACAGGTGGCACATCTGTGTGGTGGCGGGCACTGTGTCCAGGATAATGCGTTTAGACACAGGATCACATCTGTGTGGTGGCGGGCACTGTGTCC
>JAQHUG010000089.1:3652250-3673692 GCA_028555095.1 Dicrostonyx torquatus | reverse complement strand
GTGACCTTAAGAGGACCCAGTGTTAACCAGTGTAGGAGGCAGCCCTGGTACATACTTGTCCACAAACAGGACTGGGGAGTCAGGTCTCGTGGACTCCAGATCCTGCATGGCATTCCATTCATTGATGCAGCTCTGCTCAGAGCCGATGCAGCTCTCATAGTAGGTGGCCCAGATGAGCGCCACCCCACCAGGGAAGTAGTTGTGCCGACGTGCCACTTCACAGGCCTTGTGAAGCACTTGGAGGGCAGACCTGGGGGAGGAGAGAGAAGCTCAGGACCAGGAACTTGGGTTCTACAACTTGCAAAGGGCACTCATTTCATGGCAGTGGGATGGGCACTCGGAAAGGACTCCCTGCCCACATGACAGTCAGGTACAACTATTAGCTCCCAGAGGCTGTATCAACTAAACTCACAGCAGACAGGATATCCCTCATCCTTTCCAAAGAAGTAAATAAACACCAGCAGCAGGCACACCCCATAGTCTCTAACTCTTCCAAGCTGGCTGGGTCACATTCCAGCAACCAACTCCAAAAGATGCCAGATCTGCTTCTGAAGTCACAGCAACCCAGAACACAGGCAGGGCTGTACTCCAGGCATCTACTGGTGGGGCAGAAAGATCTCTAAAAGAAGAGCAGAAACTCCTGAGCCCACCTGTAGACACCCCCTCCCCCAGTGTGTAATATCTTAGGGCCTTAGGGCATAAAAATGTATGTGTTTTATTTAATCAGCTTCTTTTACCTCTTTTGAAAAAAAAATTCAGGCTGAAAATTTCTCAATGAAGAGGCTGCCAAGAGAGGGAGGTGTTGTCCAAGGCAGAAGAAGCCCCTGAAGGGAGGGCATCAGCAGGTAAGGGTTTGTGTGACGGTGCACAGACACTGCAAGGAGCCTCACTTTTCGTAATTTTATCCATCCTATTTCTAGGCTGCTTGAGGGAATAAACTTGGAACCAATGTTTATCAATTTCAATTCTGGTTCGTAAGAATTAAAAACCAAACAAAACAAAGCAATGATAATGATGATGGTAACAACAATAACTTGGCTAGAGAGAGAGGAGGCAGCAGTTACAAAAGAAACACTTGGGGCATTTGCTGGTTTGTTCATCCTCTGAACCCTGACTTTGTTACCCTCATCCAGCTCAGAGGACCCGGAACTGAGTTAGCCTACAGTGAGATGGAGGGGATGGACACAGCACCAGGAGTGGCCCGTGAGAGGACCCGGAACTGCATTAGCTTACAGTGAGATGGAGGGGACGGACACAGCACTAGGAGTGGCCCGTGAGAGGACCCGGAACTGAGTTGGCCTACAGTGAGATGGAGGGGATGGACACAGCACTAGGAGTGGCCCGTGAGAGGACCTGGAACTGAGTTGGCCTACAGTGAGATGGAGGGGATGGACACAGCACTAGGAGTGGCCCGTGAGAGGGCGCTTCGAGAGTCTCCTGCCCAGGAAAAGGGGAGTCACTGGGGAATGTTACCAGCTGCTCCTCGAGCTTGAAGCTTTTCCTGATTAATCAGCCCACAGCAGTACCCAAGGTTTAGAAACTGCAGTGTGACAATGTCTGCTACAAACCCGTTGAGTGTTTTTATACACCCACAATGAGCATGTGGCCCCAGGACCCCTGGCAGGACACACCTAAGACAGAGCTGTAAGAGGAAGCTGTGGACATTTCCACATTCAATCACAGCCTCTGCTTCCCTGGAGCCAGGCCTCACAGCTGTTACTCTGGGGTCCCATCACCATGAGAACGCCTACCCAGCTGTCTTGGCACACAAGTTTGCTCATGTATGTGTAGTCATCTCCCTTCAAGATGCTACTCCAAGAGGTGATTCACATTTACACTGTGACCCCCACCCACCCCCAGCCACTTGCTGCTCCAGCAGAGCAGCGCTCTTGTCCCTCTGTTGCACAAGCAGGCAGAGCACCTACTGAGTGCCAGGGGAAGGAGTAAGGAAGTGCATGCCAGGATGGATTCACCAGGTCAACAGGTGCAGCTACATTGTCAACCTTTTTTAAATGGGTAAAGAACTTAAATAGAACATTTCTCAACAAAGACACAAATATAAAATGCATACAAAAAATGTTAACAATCATTAGGGAAACTTAACTCATGCCCCCCCCCTCTCTCTCTCTCACACACACACACACACACAAAATCATTAGGGAAACTTAACTCATGCCCCCCCCTCTCTCTCACACACACACACACACACACACACACAATCATTAGGGAAACTTAACTCATGGGCCTCTCTCTCTCTCTCTCACACACACACACACAGACGCACACACAGATACACACAGACACATACACAGAGATGCGCACTTCTAACCAGAAGTGACTTTTCTATCCACGCTGTCAGGTTGGAACTATTTCTAAGGATTTCCAAGTCTCCCAAAGCACTCACCACATGGCCTGGACAGACACGGGCTTGAAGACGTGCATCCTGCCAGCTGTGCTCACACTGAACCCACTGAGGATGGAAAACGGGAAAGAAGTTGTGAGCATTCAGTCCAGTCACTTCCAGACTCTGGGTGCAGCCCCACCCCAGATCTGGGACCAGTGTGCCTCCAGCTGTCTGACAAGGGATGGCAGATATGCCACACTGACAGGGGCAGAAAGAGAGACGACTCCTGCTGATCGGGGCTTGTTTCCAAGCTGAGTGTGAGCACGGTGGCTTCCAGCATTACTTAGCGCCACACACTCATCTGTTTTTCTTTTACATAAAAATAAACAAATGAAAAAAAAACTTTTTTTAAGTGGTGCTGAGATCAAAAATTTCCTATCACCGAGCCACACCCCACCTTAAAAACACTCCCACAATCCCAGCACTTGCACTGAGCAGATCTTTATTCTTCCCTGGGCTCTTGCTGTGAGGCCAGCCCAGAGTCCTACTGCAAGAGCACCTTCCCACCTCACTTTTTCTCCTCGTGCCCCGCACTTCCTGGGAGTAAGCGCAGGTGGTACCCTGCAGCCCCAACCTGCCCAGGCTGGTAGGCAATGCTCCTTCTGCAGCCACAGAGGGCACCTGGAACTCAGCTGCATCTTTGGCACCCCAAATGTGAGTTACCCTGCAGTATCTCGCTCACCTGTGCACTTCTGGGTCATAGCCCTGGGAGGGTCCAGAATGATTTACACAACATAGTAAATCTACTCCACTGCAACAGACCTGCTGGGACGCGCCTGAGCTAAATCTCTATATCCAGAGTGGAGAATGCAACACCTCGGAGGTGAGCAACGTAATGCACAAGGCTATCCAAAGACCTGGGCTCTGCTGGTGCTTTGGTGTACAGCGAAATAACGAAGTTCACAAAATGTTTGTCTAGGTGTGACTGCATACATGTATGTCTGTGTTTCAAGTGCATGCCTGCTGCACACATAGGCCAAAAGAGGGTGGTGTAGGATCCCCCTGGAACTGAAGTTACAGGTGGCTGTGAGATGCCATATGGGTGCTGGGAATCAAACCCAGGTCTTCTGTAAGCGCAGCCAGTGCTCTGAAGTGCTCCAGCCCCCCAGAAAAGTATCTTATAAAGGTGTTTCCGTACCCATCCCCATCAAGGTGAATCTTGGTGTCGCTCCACAGACGAAGAACCATCCCAATGGTGCAGCTTTTGCTACATGGGAAGAGAAGACGTTGGAGTCAGTGTCTGCCCGTGTACATGTGGTTTTCCCTCAGTCTTTCTGCCTGGCCTGGCACAGAAGGGTTCCCAGGCTGTGTCCATTCACTGTTGGGTTCTAGAAGACACAGGCCTAGAACATCCCCGCTAGAGGGAGCGAGAAAGCATCTAAACTGTTTTGGTGTGGCTGTAACTCCACAACTAGAGAGGCTCTTGGGGTTCTGGGGCAAGCAGCTGATCACAGACCCCCCACTACAGTGGGGCAAACTAGCAGAGTGTCATAACAACTGCAGTGCCCAGGCAAGTAGTGACAGCCCCTCCCAGGCTTCTGTCCTGGGTAATAGGAGATGGGAGGTCTCCACATCTTCACTGCTCATACTCAGGCTTCTGTTTGCCTACCTTTTGTGTTGTTGCCACTTTACAAACTAGTTCAATCCGGTTCTGTTTTGCCCATCCTAGCAGTGAAATGATACTCACCAACTTTAGAGACGGCGCCACTGATAAACAGAGAGGAAGGTTTACCAGGGGCTCCTCAGACTGTGATGAAAATTCCTCAGGCATTTAAAGAGCTGGCTTCTGAGAAACCGCTGCAACCGTGCCAGGGCAGCCCCACAGGCCTCAGAAATTCCAAGAGTCTATCTCTCCAGGGCTACAGCTGGAAGAGTATGGGGTAGGATGTGGGGGTGGAGTGCTATTCCCTCCTGTGCCTGGGTGACAGGAGCTCTGGGGCTCAGGGAGCCGACCCCCAGGTCCAGAGCTCTGCCTACCTCATACCATCCTGCCTTTCAGTATCTGTGGGGAGGAAGTTTTAAGGCTTCCAGATTAAACTAGACTAAGCATCCAGGTTGGCAAATTTCCGCTGTCTCTCTCGCAGTCCTGCCCATCCATCACCACTGGGAGCTGCGAAATGAGAGCCACAGGGCTCTGAAGACTACGGAACTGTGTCAAGGCCAAGAAAGCATCCTTTGGATGCCCCCAAATGACAGAGATTGCTTGGGTACGTACCCTGGGATGTGTTAGCAGGTCTGGAACCTTCCAGGCGAAGCAGAGGCTGAAACTGTCCATGAGACAGTTCTATCAATCGGAAGAAGTGGTTGCTGGCACACCAGTGGACAGATGTCCCTGGAGGACTAGGGCCCAGCGCACTATATAACTGTGACAATAATGGCAACAGTTCCATGCATTCAGGAACATCTCTACAGCTGTCATTACCGTGACTCTCCAGCATTCCCATGCAACTCCCAATAGAGTAGGACAGTGACAGTGGCTCTGGCGTGACAAACACAGGAAGTGAGGCAGGGACTGGTTAGGGAAACTACATCTGCACTACTGTCACAAGTGACAAACAGCTCTGAAGGAGGAAGTAGGTGGGAGCAACTGCGGGAGAAGGGAGCAGGGTGCAGGTCCCTGTGGGTCAGAACAAAGCAGCTAGTTGGACCTGGGCCAGCCCAGACGTGCAAGTAGGAGTCACAGGTGTGAGCGGAGAGCCTGCTCTGGAAGATCTTTACAGATGTGGGGAAAAATGATGGACGGAGGGTGGCACAGCAGCTCATGGTGCTCAAAGTGTCCCTGAACTGGAAGCAGAAGTTAACTCCAGCTCAGTCCTGAGAAGGCCTAAGGAGGTACCTGCAGCCACCATAGCTCCAACATAGCCTTTTACATGCTCCTAGTAGGTTCTCTCACTGGGAACTCATAAGAACGCACTCTCTCAGGGATTCATGCTTTCTGCACTACCCAAAAAATAAATCTCATGGTGAGAATTCAGGAAGAGAATCATTTCATTGGCAGGGCAGTGGTTGCTGGGGAGGCCCAGGAAGAATAGAAGTCTGATACTCAGGGCTACAGAAGCAGCTGACAAGGCCAGACCTGTCCTGACCCACCCCCTCCCTGATGACATACCCCAACACAGAGAACATGTGTCCCGGTTGCCTCTGTCCCCAGTGTGGAAAGACTTCAGTTTCTTATCCCCTTTCTATTTTTCTTAAAATTTATTTTAATTATTTACTTATCTTCCATGTATGGGTGTTTGTTTTGTCTGTCTGCCAGTAGAGGGCATCAGATCTCATGGGACAACAGTTAAAGCAGTTGTGAGCAGTAATGTGGATGCTGGGAACTGAACTAAGGACCTCTGGGAGACCAACCAGTGCTCTTCACTGAGCACTGAGTCTTCTGCCCAGATCTGTAGAGACCTATAACTGCCCTGGGGTTGACCCTGCGGCCAGGCTGGCGCTCTAGCTCAGGGCCTAGCTAGGGAGACATTGAACGCACAGCAGAGGCAAGACAACCACAGGGAGAGAGGGACTCATGAGAACCAAAGCTAGAATGCTGAGAGGTGGCAAGGGAGGACAGGCACATCAGAATGGGTGGGAATGAGGGTAGGAGCCCGCAGGGTGCAGCTGGAGGCTAACGCCCTTCCATGACCTGAACTGCACTCCTAGCCAGGGAGAAGACCTAGCAAGTGCACACACAAGTGCCCAAATAAGTGAGCGCACAGGCACGCACTGGTTTCTGCAAACATCAGGAGAGACACAGTGCTGGACAGCGCTGTTTCCCGGGTCACAAGCTGCCGCTCTTAGACTCTGCCCCTGTGCTTCAGCAACCAGAACAGAACCGTGCAGTGGTAGCCAAGTCTTCAGCAACAAGAACTGCCTGGGGAGGGCCAGGAGACTGGCACCCTGGATCCTTGCTGTTGCGCCCCTTCCACACACGACCTTGGGAGATGCCAGACTCTACAAAGAAGACGATGGCTGACTGAAAGCAGCCTACATGATGTAGTGCCCACAAGGTCACCATGCATCAGGAGGGGGGATTTTGTGGTGATGTACATATCCCCTCACCAGGGCTCTGTGAGAAAGCCCAGTAAACTCACTGATCTTGGCAAATTGGATTTTGGTGAAGTCATCCTTAGGTCTGTCACTGGTGTCCATCTGGGATGACTGGACATTCCTGTGCATCCCCTGAGGAAAAGTTAACGCAAATGGAGCGTGCTGAGCCTGAGTCCTGCCCAGCTACACCCTGAGTGACCCTGGTGTATTCAACTCAGCTTCTCAGAGTCCTTGAAGTGTAAGGACCTGGCCCTTACCCACGGGGTGCATATGAACCAGGTGACAGCACCGTGCTCTGCTACAGAATCAGCAGAGGTGACCAGAGGAGAGTGGACTCCCATGAAGCTTCCGTAGTAAGGACCGAAATGGAGGTGTTGGGGCTATCTGTATACTGCATGAAGGTGTATTGCTGTGATTGGTGTAATAAAAAGCCAAATAGCCAACAGCTAGGCAGGAGGTATGGGGGACTTCCAGGTAGACAGAGGATGGGATCTAGGCGTGCCAGAGATGGGAGAAGACACAGAGGAAGCAGGATAGGCAGTACATGACCGAACTCAGATTAACAGAACCAGGTTAACTTAAGTTGTAAGAGCTAGTGAGACAAGCCTAAGCTAAGGCAGAGCTTTCGCAATTGTTAGTCTCTGTGTCACTATTAGTGGGTTGGCTGTCTGACAAGAACGACTGCTACATGGGGGTAGAGGCTACAGAAGACAGGCCCCTGTTCAGTACTGGAGTAGGTTGCCAGCATGGAAAAATTACTGTCCCTGGAAGATTCCTACAGGGCTAGGACATCATCTGAAAAACCGTAACTTTGACACTGCCCAACACTAATGCTCGAGTCTGGAAAGCTGAAGTAGGGGAATCATGAGTTACATACACACACACACACACACACACACACACACACACACACGGCGAACACCTCCCGGCTGACACCTCCACGGCACACCACAGCTCCCACACTGCTCTATCAATGACTAGCACACTGGCTGGTCTTCAGATCATCCCTCAGCCCGCGAAGCCACAGGCGCAGTTCCCCCTGCCTTGTGCTACAGCAAACTCCCTCATAGTCCTAGGAGGCATGGGAAAAGGCGCCACGAGACACATTTACCCACTCTTTTGTTTTCATTCACATATAGTAAACAGTGTAGTCTTTGTCACCAGCCTATGACACAGCTGCTTAGCCACAAGATGACCCAACTGTGGTCATGTGACCTCTGGAACTTTCTCCTTGCTACTGACCCAGCCTGATCCACAATTCAGGTCTACATGCTGCCCTACACATCTGGCCCCACCAAGTTGCCTGCTGGACTTTAAATCCCACTTTGGCATCAGTCACCTACTTGGGTTCTCACAAAAGCCTGGCACCATGTCATTGCTAAGTCTCTTGCATTCCTGGTGGTGACATGGTCTTTTGTGCTAAGCTCAATGTGTGCTGTGACATCTTGGCAGACCTCGGGCCCAGCCTGCTGCCTCCTACACAGGGTAGGATAAAAACCCATCCACTTAGCAATGAGTGGGGTAAGATCTAGGGTTTGCAATGACCTCCTACACATGCGTCATTTCATGCCACGCTAGGGTCACAATGGAATTTACTTGGCCTCCAGTCCTGGGGAACGGCAAGTCTTACTGCTTTCACACAAGGACCTGCCAAAACAAACACTGATCTATAGCAGACCACTACCAGACAGGGTACTTCATACAAGGCCCACCGACACATTCCCTACGCAGGCCGTTTGTCTGGGAGGCATCCCCCTGGCCGACTCCAGCTTGTCCTTTGATGCTCACTGTCATCGTCAAACCCTCCGGAAGCATCCCTGTGTAGGATGCCTCTACAAGTTTGAGGGCTCCCCCAATCTCTACCTCTGTAGAAACTAGGTCCCCATATCTGCAGCACTGAGGAGATGGTACATTTACGAGCTGAGACCTGGTGGAAAATGGTACTGGGTTCCACCCTCAGAAGGAATTAATGCCGGCTTTGTCTAGCTCCCACTACGGCTTCCTGTCTCGCCATCTGATCTCTTCTGCACGTGCTCCCACTACTGTGATGTCAACCCCATGGCCAAAGAGAGGCCTCCCATTAGACTTGTAGTCTTTGAAACAGCAAGCCAAACAAACACCTTCTCTCTATAAACTACCCAGGTAAATATAGAGTAACAGAGAGCAGTCCCACACCTCCCCTCCTGCTGCTCTGAGCAGCGTGCATCCTCCAGAGGTATCACAGTAGCAGAGGAGTGAGAGCTGGAAAAGCGCCTCCTGTTCCCAGAGTCTTGGTGGCTCCAGTCTTAGTGGCCCCCCATCTTCCAGAGAGACTCATCCAGGCACCAGGAAAGCCTTTTGCCAACAGGGACTCATCTCCTGCTCTGATGTGAAATGCTATCCTGAGACTCACCTCTCCTTACTGGAAAAGTCAACTCCCAGCAAAATGTTCTCCTCGGTGTCCTGGCGCCCGCTGGTATACACCACAACCATGTAGCGGACACGGTCGGTCCAGACGCTCTCAAGGCGCACGGCCTGTGGACAAGGGGTCACCTCGATGGTTTGCTCCCTTCCTCTGTCCACCAAACCAAGACCAAGGGCTTTAGTTCTTGACCCCCATCCACAAACCAGGGAAGAAATGAAGACCAAGTGCTTGTGAGTAGGACCAGAGAGAGCGTGCACCTGGCATAGGGGACAGCCAACTGCGTGCAGTGGGGACACAGTTGAATTGTACAAGTTACATTCATGTTTGGCATAGATCCATAGAAGCCATGGAGATCTGAAGTTTCACCCAAAGGGGTGCTAGGCATAGAACCGAGAGAATCATACACGCAGTGATGCCCCAACACTGAGTGGTACTCCAGCACCCTGGTTGCTGGGCAACAGTGTGAGAGACAGAGGAATCACGATAGAGAGGGGCTCAAGCTGCATTTAAAGACCACCCTCAGCTCTTACCAGCTTAATTCTGTCTTCACAGCGTAGGAGGTTGATCATCACTTGAAGGTGCTGAGGCAGATCACCTGTGAGGCCAACAGGAGAGCTTTAAATGGAAGATCAATCCCAAGGGCTGGGACACAGTGGTCAGCAGCATTTTCAACAAAGACTTTGGAAAACACACATGGACCCTCAGGAGAATGTTATCACATCCAGGCAAATATTCCCTAGCAAGGAGGCAGAAACCACAGTCATGGCTGTGGAGGCGTCTGCCCAGGGATGAACTGTGAGGAAAAAGACTGAGTGTCACCTGTCCTCTTCAAACTCTTGGGCATTTTTCACATAAGCCAGATGTCACTTCTGTACCTGGTGGATGGGGGAGGGGTCTATCTGGCCAGTGACAACAAATGCATGCTGGGCGTCCAGAGAATGATTTGAGGGAAAGCAATCTGTCATTCTCTTTTCATAAAAAAGAAATCATTAACGTGTTCTTTTATGCTCATTGCTAAGAGAAGAAAAGAGATAGTCATCTAAAGTAGCCAATTTCCCGCCTCAGCCTCCTGGGATCTAGGACTGTGGGGACATACCACCATTTCCAGCCAGAGAAAGTGGTTTTATCTTTTAAGGACTTAAAAAAAAATGTGTACATGTGTGTGGTGGGATTTGTGTATGTCTACATGCAGATGCCTGCAGAGTCCAGAAGAGGACACTGGATCCTCCGGAACTAAATTACAGGTGGCTGTGGGCTACCCAACAAGAATGCTGAACACTGAACTTGGGTCCTCTGCAAAAGCAACATGCACCCTTAACCACTGAGCTCTCTCCTTTCCAGACCTGCTCCATCACCCCCCCCCCTTTGTTATAGAGAGTTTACATAGTCTAGTTTGACCTCAAACTCACAATCCTCCTAGGGTGGGAAGTGAGCTTCAGTGGGTTAGGGTCTGGAGAGTGTGCAGGGCCAGGCAGCAAGCTCACTGAAGGATGGGTGAGTGTTTCAGGGGTGTGGTGCTGGGGCGGGGTGCAGTGTCGCTAAAGTAGATGTGGGATCCCTGTTCTGCCTTTCCCGGCCTTGAGGTCTGCGTGCCCTCTGAGGAAAGGTTCACCTGGATGAAGGTGCGAGAAATAACTCAGTAAAATGGCCCTTTCCAATTGTGTGCAGAGTGCCAAAGAAACCCAATTACATTTTTTGTTTGTTTTATTTATACTATAGGGAGCTGAGGGTACAGCTCCATGGTACAGCACTTGTCTAATATGTGCACAGCCCTGGGTTCCATGCCCAGCACTGCAAAAACTGGAGACAAAGTGAAGCAGTAACACTGTGAAACACTCTCCACGCTGGGAACCCTGGAAGGACAACGCTGCTTATGTAAGCAAATGCCCCAGAAAGCCACAGCCATGGTGCCTGCTGCAATAGCATGATGTCCTTTTAAGGACGGATGTGTGACGTCTAAACAGCACCTCCTCTCTCTGAGAAAACTAGACTCTTAGAAACCTGCCCCTGTCTGGAGGGCACAGCTCATGCTCAGCGTTCTTCCCACAATAAATAAGATCGGCAAAAGACACAAAAAAGCCACAGTGCCTCCTATCTGATCCTCCCAGCAACAGGACTCAACAGCTGCTCTGGAGATACCAGCTCACACTGGGCGTTCCCTGCTCTACTTTCTCTCAAGAGCCTACACAGCTACCAAGGGTTGGTTATTTGTTTGCCTGGATCCTCCCACCGCCTACCGCAAGTCACAGAGATGAAAGTAACCCCACTCCCGTGTCTGATAAATGTCCAAAGGAGAGAGGCATTTCACACAAAATTGAACTGCTGATATCCCAGCCTGACATCCACACACAGACCAGAGGGCAGAAGCCTGGAGTGCGAGACCCTACACTAACTACTGACTGAACCTGACCCAATCCCACAGAATTAACCCTCTGATTACTCTCCATGGTGGTCAGAGAGGCAACAGGGCAAGGGAACATAGCAAAGCTGTTTGCTGGCCATCCCAGGCCAGCCAGTGGCTTGTCTTCCCAAGCTCACCACTCGTCCTGGTCTTCAAGGACAGAAGACCCAATCAGCCAGTGACTGTCTTCCTGCCTGTGGGCATTCAAGGGACACTCAGACAAGCTTTCTCAGGGTCTGATACAAAATGGCTTCATACTTGCTGCTCAAGCTCACTCACAGTAGGGACACATTTCACACTTGAACGAAGCCCGAGGTTCGAGCTGCTGTGTAAAATGCTACAGATAGCAGCAGTCATGGAAATAATGGCAGCTTGGAGCTTTATCACACGCTGAGTCACAGCCGCTCACAACTGCCACCTACTGGAAAAGCTGGTGCGTGGTGTGTGCTACACATCTGTGTGTCCATGGAGCCCAGAGGACAGTCTTGGCTCGCCAGGAGTTTTCACCTTTTGTACAAGTCAGGATCTGTCAGCTATATTAGCCGGTTAATGGCCAGCGAGGGCTCAGGATCCACCTGTCTCCATCACCTGACTACAGATGTCCATCACCACACCTGGTCCTACTCTTGAATGGTAAAGATGGCTTTACCAGCTGTGCCGTCTCCCCAGCGTCTTGAGAACATTTTGTTCTTCTGGTTTGGGTTTGCTTTTTGAAGCAGGTTCTTGCTGTGTAGCTTAGGCTGCCCTTGAAGTCACAATTTTCCAGTCTCAGCTTCCTAGATTAGAGGTGTGGGCCACTGGGTCTGGCCATATTATCCGAGGCATTGGACGCCTGTTATGAAGATTAGAAAGTATACCCTGCCTGTTCAGGAAATCATAAAACAAGGTTTTTAAGAAGCCAGATCTGTCTGGCTCTAAAGCATGGTGGTTTGTGGTTTGTTTGTTATTTTTGTTTTTTTCTTTCAAGATAGGGTTCCTCTGTGTAGCCCTAGCTGTCCTGAAACTCGGTCTGTACACCAGACTGGTCATAAACTCAGGGTTCTGCTTGCCTCGGTGTCCCGAGTGCTGGGATTAAAGGCCTGTTTGTTTGTTTATATTTTTGGTTTTTGGTTTTACGAGACAGGGTTTCTCTGTAGCTTTGGAGCCTGTCCTGGAACTAGCTCTTGTAGACCAGGCTGGTCTCGAACTCACAAAGATCTGCCTGCCTCTGCCTCCCAAGTGCTAGGATTAAAGGCGTGCGCCACCCCACCCCCGCTTGTTTATTTTTAACAGAATGGTTTCACTAAGTGACTTAGGTATCCTAAAATACACTATGTAGCCTAGGCTGGCATGAACTCATGATCCTCCTGCTTCTATTCTACCCTCTAGTGTTGGGCTCACAGGCTGACCGCCAGAATGCTCCAAATCAAATATCGTCTCCACACTCCACACTGCCTCCTCGTACGGGACACTTATTTTTTTTTTTTTTAAATGACAGCAGACCTAAATCCTGTTTGACAGGATCAGTATGTTAAAACAGAGGCTGAGTCCATCATTTGACATAAGATGCTGGGTGAGTAGAGGCCAAGCAAACGAAGTGAACCCAGGGGTGGGGCAATGTCCAGCTGCTCCCTCAGTCTCATCCCAGCTCTCCTGGAAGACAGAGGGGCCTCCCTACCATGTAAACACTCAGATACCGCAGCCTCCCTCAGGACTCCAGACCAATGACTGTCACAAAGGACCCCTGGTGTACATCTTGAATTCCACCTTCAATCTGGCTTCATTTCTACAATCACGTAGTCTAAGAAATCCAACCTTGGTACTTGACAGGCATTTTCACTCATCTGTTTTTGGACCTGCATTACTATTCAGTTTGCCCAACTCTATTACTTCTGTCCTTTCCAAAAGGCAGCTATTGTAAGATAAAGACATCCTGTCACATGAACACGGAGAGTGCAGTCAAAGGCTCTTACACAGCCTCCTCGAGGGATTTTCAAATGTTCGGGTGAGCTATGAAGAACCTCGGGGTCTGTCTTCAAGGACAGCTTACAGCTGTGACGCTGCTGGTCTGTCTGTCTGTCCAAGCCTCACTGTACAAGCTGACACAGAACACACAGGGAATCTTTGCATTCCAGGAACTAAGCTGATCATTACAAACCCATGATGCTCTGCTTCCTGGCTGTGAGACCCAGAAAACGACTTCTCTCCCTCCCGCTGTGGAAGGTTCTCCTGCGGCACAGAAAGGATCCCACCTTAAGGATTTACATCACCTGCATGCTTGTGAGGGTGCTGAAGACTCCGCTGGCCCTGAGCGCTGTGCCCCTGCTGTAGGAAGAGCGCCGCTCCTTTCACCATGAAAAAGCTCTCGCTCAAGCTAGAAGAACAGAGGAGGGCCCAGTTAGTGATCTCGAAAGATACAGGCAAGACGCGCTACAGAGGGGACACTGAAGGTGGACAGGCTACATGTGACACGCAATGGGATGATGGCAGTCGCAGTTCTCAGGGGCAAATGGTGCTTTGGTGGCGCACGCCTTTAATCCCAGCACTCGGGAGGCAGACGCAGGTGGATCTCTGTGAGTTTGAGACCAATCTGGGCTACAGAGTGAGTTCCAGGACAGGACTACAAAGAGAAACCGTGTCTGGGGGAGGGTGTGTGTGTGAAACAACAAAAGCGTCAAAATGAGGGGCAGGTCGATGATTCCTATTACTTAAAAGACCAACCTGGGCAAACAAAAAATTAAAAAAAAAAAAAAAAAAAAAGAGCTGGGGGGATGATTGCTCTGTAATAGAGCTTTTGTCTTACAAAAGACCCTAGGATTAATCCCTAGTGACACCCACACACCCCTCTCTGTCACACATACACCCCTCACATACACACCTTTCTCACACAGCTTTCTCTCACACACACACCTCACACACCTCATACACACACGGCTCACACACATGCCTCATACACACAAGCTTCACACACCTTACACAAACATGCCTCACACACTTCACACACCTCACACACACACGTCTCACACATCTCACACACACGCCTCTCCACACACACACACCTCTCTCGCACACACCTCACACATACACATCTCTCACACACGCCTCTCTCACACACACCTCACGCACACGCCTCACACACACACGCCTCACACATATGCCTCCTCACACACACACTTCACACACCACACACACACATGCCTCACACACACCTCTCCATACACACACGCCTCTCTCACACACACCTCACACACATGCCTCTCCACACACACACGCCCCTCTCTCACACACACCTCACACACACATCTCTCTCACATGCCTCCCTCTCTCTCTCTCTCTCTCACACACACACACACACGCCTCATGTAGTAAGGCTAGGATGCACAACAGGGCAGAGAAGGAACCAAATAACAAAACACATTCTTGCAACTTTTCACTTATAATTTGGTTAATGATTTTCTTCTTTCAGAGCCTGGAGAGGTGGCTCAGTGGTTAAGAGCCCTTGCTGCTCTTCCAGAGGACCAGGGTTCAATTCCCAGCACCCACATGACAGCTCACAACTGTCTGCAACTGCAGTTCTAGAGAGTCTGACACTATTATACCAATGCACATAAAATAGTTAAATAAGTCAGGAATGTGAATTCAAGCCAGTCTAGCTAGCAAGACGCTACCTCAAAGCGAGCTAAATCTAGCATGTCATTCTAACTGCGAAGAAAACACCATTTAAATTTGCATGCAGGCCAGCAACTTCTGAGATAACCTGGCCTCTATGACAGTGGATTCATAATAAAATCTGAACTTTTCCCCATTAAGTTCTCATGGTAAGGGGCTGGAGAAATGATTCATTGGTTAAGAGCACTAGCTGCACTTCCAGAGGACCTGGGGTTCAATTCCCAGCACCCACATAGCAGCTCACAATTGCCTGCAACTCCAGTTCTGGGGGACCGACACCCTCACACATACACACACGCAGTCAAAACACCATGCACATTTTGACATAAGTTAAAAAGAAATTGAAATTTTCATAACAGAAATTGAAAAAAAATCTCACGGTAAAAAGAGACTGTTCAACTATGAATGAACACAGCTCAGCTCAGCTCTCTCGAGTACAGACCTCTGAACCCTGACTACCTGGCGATACGTGACACCCAGTGTCACAGACCTACACAGGAGTATCATCTTCATATTTGCACACGCGGTGCACCTTCCCGTGCACAGCTGTTGCCTGCACCAAGGAAGGCTGGAATGCAGGCAGGCGTCTCTGCATTCTTACTCCCTCCAGGAAGAGGGACATTCTTAGCAGACACCCTGCACGCAGGTGAGTGCCCTGTGTCTCCTCCTGTCCGCTGCAGATTCCCATCCCACACCTTTCCTACTAGATTTTCCATTGGAGCTTTCAGAACTATTCAGATCCCCATTACACCTGTCTGAATCTCCAAGAGCTGAGCCCAGGAAACTTAAAACAATCGCCATTTGATCAAAGCAGCTACAGGAGTTGATTTTCAAGGCCAACATCAACTCTTTTTGTTCACTAATTTGAAAAAAAAAAAAACCACCTCAGATTGACCAGAAACCAGAGCAAGCTGGAAACAGCCAACCATGAACAGTGACCTTTGCCTTGAAAACCAAAAGCCAAAATTCCCCTTGGTTTCCCTTGTATTTCCTTTGGAAAAAAAGGGGACAATGATAAAGCACAGACTGTGATCGCCCTGTGACCTGCTCTGAAGTTAGTTGTTCCTCTGTCTGATAAGAAGGGGCCTTCCCCTCCACCCATGGGGTTCATTGGGGCCCTGGGACCACCTCAGTTACTGTCAACAGCCAGCCTGAATGTTGCAGGAAGCCCCATTGCTTTGAGGGCTGCAAGGTCCCGTGTCCTGGAAATATACAGTAAAAAGCAGAACAGCCGTGGCCAAGATGACCCTCAGGCTGAGCCCAAGATGCTGTGGAAACGATGGGAGACCACAGACAAGATGAAGCTTCTAGGCTTCATGAAGCTCCACGGCCTGGCTTCTAGGCTGTGTCGTGGGCCACTGCTGGCACGCAGAGTCTGGGGTTCAGAGGCGGCTGACGGGCACTGCCCTAAACAGACAGCTAGCACCTTGTTTACTATGTTGAGTTCCTGATACCAAGAAGCTCAAGACCCTGTGACCTGTGACCCTGTGACCTGAGACCCCCAGGACCCCTCCAAGGAACCCTCTCAGACATCAATGACAGTAACATCACACACCTTTCTCTGGGTACGCAGGGCAAAGAAGCATGCCAATCCACCAACCACTCAATACAGAAAGTGGACAAACAAAACCAAAAAAACCAAAACAAATCCTTCTTACAAGAGATTTTACAGAAAGTCTGACACAGAGGCAGCACCCTCCTCCTAGGCTTTCATCTCAGCAGCACAAGTCGGTCACAGATACTGCCTGCTACCCCGGGGAAGACCGTGCAGTGAGGAAAACATGACCTTCAATCCCCACGCCGCGGCTCTCACACACACAGACTGCCATCTGAAACAGCTCCCAGGGAGAACACGAGTCGGCTGCGGCTTACGTACTAATGTGGACTGGACACCTCTAAACGGCAGAGGTACTGGGTTGGCCGAAGGAAGACACAGAAGTCGGAAAGATACAGTTCCATGGCAGCAGCATTCACATCTGGAGTAATCCTGCTCAAACAGACGGTGCCTGAAGAGGCCCGCTGTCCACAAGGCACAGGCCAGCCCTGTAAGAGGCAGTGGGGCTTTCCAGGGCCACTCTGAGTCCTCCCTTGATGATGGTCCACCCAAAGAGCAAGTGGCTCTCATGGCCCTCGTCTTTTTCTGATATTCTGGCTTAAAAAGGCCCTTGTCCCAACATTTCCTGATCAAAAGGGTCCATTCAGAAGAAGGGAAGCAGCTGAGGGCTCTGCAGTCATGGCACGCCCACGGGCTTTACTGCAGGCCTTGGAACAAGCAATTGGTGTGCATTAGGAACCAGGAGGAAAAACAGCTGGCCACCAAGTACCAAAACCCAATGAAAGGACCCCATCCTGGGTCAAAACCACATATAGGAGGAGGTCGCAGGGCGTAGCTTTCTTTCAAATCCCCACTCATCCCACCAGGCAGGGTCGTGGGCGGCTGCCACGGGCAGTTAACACGGCATTTTCAAAAGCAGCTTTACACCAAGGGAAAAAAAAAAAAAGCTTGACTCACATTTATAGCTACCTGAGGTGCCTGGTGACCCTCAGCTTGGGACACTGCAGATGGAGGGACTCACACGTGCTTCTGTGAGCATCTTTGAGAGGTACGAGGTGTCCCAGCAGGCCGAGCTGCAAAGCCAAAGCAAATCTCTAACCCCAAAAGGGTGGAGATGCTGAAAGCCTGAATTCATAGGTTAAGAATGGGACCATGGCAGGGTGTGACACAGGAAGAGCTGGAGACCTGGACCAGTGTCCCCGAGGGAAGAAGTACTGAGCAGGAGCCCCTGGAAGGTCTTGTCTGGAAGCTTCTCCCAGCTCCAGTGGCACTTCTTACTCAGCTGGTGTGTAAGCCATCACTCATTCAGGAACACACACCTTTGCCACTGGGACTCACTCCCATCCACGTGCCGCACACCAACTGTCTCAACTCTGTGGTTTCCTTCTACAGATGGTGGCACAGCTGCAGCCTCTGGGGGCCCACCGCAATAGCACCAAGAAGCCAGAACACGCATTATGTCCCACTCCCTTCCAAGCATCCAAATAACACACAGCAAAGACCAAGGAATGGCTTGGGGAGACATCTCCAGGCTAGGAAGGCTTGGCTACAGAGTGCCTTCATGTGCCCAGGGATAATCAAAAAGGCAGAGGTCACATCATCTGCCCTCTGACACCACCACCAAGGCTGTGGGACAGGAGACATCATTCCATCCTTTTTCACTGAGCAGGGATGGAGAGATACCTGTGGGAGCAGCAAGGACACGCTGATAAAGTGTTCAAGGCAGGCTTCCCATGTTTCTGAGACCTTGACCACCGAGTAAACGCATACACTCCAGCTATAAAATGTGGAAAGCTATGAAGCAAACTCCTGGCTTGCGGTGCAGCCATTAATCTGTCAGCATAAGAAGTTCTCAGCATCCCAGAGCAACCATGAAGAGTGCTTTACAGTCTAGAGAGCTCACCCTCCATTGCTACACCTAATTCCTACAATGCCATTCTGCTGACAAAAGATCCACACTGGGAGAACGAACTGTTGGAGGTTGTAGGCAAACAGTAGGAGGGGCTGGAGGCACCCCTAGCTCAGTGCCCTAGCTGCCCCATCCCCAGGACAGCAGGAGGGGCTGGAGGCACCCCTAGCTCAGTGCCCTAGCTGCCCCATCCCCAGGACAGCAGGACTGCCTGTCCTGAAGTTGGTTAAGCTGCACCCATTTAGATGGATTCACAGCCCCAGAAACTGAGGCTGTAAAGAAGGATGGAGACTACTTAGAGACAGATCAGGAAAAGGCTGCAGATGGGATGGAAAGTTCTCTCCAGCTTCTCCATGGCATCATCCTGTGGCTCAATGTCACAGAGAACCCTTGCTGCCCCACACTTCTATTTTCTGCCTTCAAGCACCTGGTCTGGTTCCAAACACCTTCAGAGTATAAGAAAACACATATTCAACTCGTGCCCCAAATGGGTACCTGGGCGGGGAGGACACGGTGGCCTGGAAAGGGGTTATGGAAGAAAAAATGCTGGCGGGGCCAATTGCTAATGTCTTTGCTATGGGCCATGCATTGTTTGGCTGGAGGCGTAGGCTTCCCTCAGAGACAAGGAATGTCCAGAGGCATTGTAGACAGAGACATTTTCTGAGAGCCACATAGCCCTCCTTCATACCCAGCTGGCAGGAGTTGGCAGCTCAGACTATCAGAGAGCTCACAAGAGCAAGACTTGTTTCTGCTTAGGTAAGATACCCAGTGAGTCTGAACACAGCTCTGCAGACCTTAAGACATCCATCCATGACCCTCAAGAGCCCTCAGGCCTGAAGACAGCATCCTGCTGCGTGTCTTTCCTCATCGGGTTTGCTGGGCCCTAAGTCTCCTTACCAAGGCTGAGGTATAAAGGGGGTATTGTGTGGGAACTCTATGGCAGCAGAAGTAACCCTGCCAGCCAGAATCAACAGGAATGTGAAGGCAATATTTTTTAAACAACTCAAAAATTCCAAAATTGTATGCTCTCATCTGTCCCAGGTACTTGTGGCTTTCTGTGACATGAAGTCCCATCTGGCATTCATTGCTTGGTGTGGCACAACCTTTCCGGGAGCTCTACCTTCCCCGATCTCCAGGACCACCTGGCTCGGGCCTTCTTTATCCCTGAGGGCAGCATGCGAGCATAAGAGCCTGCTGCACAGTTCACATACGGTCAGTGTGCCAATGAACCGAATTGGTATTTCATAACACGTGGTGTATAGTGACGCCTTTAGTCCCAGCACTTGGGCGGCAAACAGGTGGATCTCTTGAGTTTGCGGCCAGTCTGGTCTACACATGTTCCAGTCCAACAATGGCTACAAAGACTCAAAAAGAAAAAAAAAGAAGAACAAAGAAACCCATAAAAGGAGACAGTGGTAGGATGCCTGTTGTATACTCTGGAGCCCGAGGTCAGGCCTCAGCACTACACACACACACACACACAGACACACAGACACACACACAGACACACACACAGACACACACACACACACACACACACACACACACACACCCCGCGAGGCTAGCTGCAGCAACACAACAGAAGAGCTTGGGGAGCGGTCTGCCTATCTCTGGCCATACACCCAGCTGCACAGCTCCCAATCACTGTTGTCAACATTCTTCTTCAGTCCCGGAGCTTTCAGCCATGTGTCACCATCTAGAATTAAAACCTGTGCTAAGAACCTACCCAGAGTAGCCACAATTAACCTGTACACGTAACAACCAAGCACTCATCTGACTTTGGAGTCCAGCGCTCACTTACCATCTCCCACATCCCACAGTGCGTCCTCTGCCCTTCTTCTCCCGTGGTCTTCAGAAGCCTGTCTACTCCAGGTCTCTGCACACAGCCTCCCCGCCCACCTCCCCACCTGGGAAGAGAGAAAAATCACACCCTCTGGGGGGAACAGCAACCCACAGCTCTACTCTGTACTGATCCTTTATTCAAGGTCAAAGTCCAGGGCTTGTTTTCCACATCCTGTTCCTGGACCGCTGGTTGTAAATCTGCCCTGCGATGATTGGATGCAGCCGCCAAGACACACCCACTTTCCCAGTCAGTAACATAGTTCCCAGATATGAAACCACTGAATGAAACAGAAAACCACAAGTACAGATATTTAACAAATACATTGCTACTAAAATGCTTTTTGCTATTGTTACAATGTCTATGTTTTATTGCCTGTATGTGTGTGAATGCACTTGAAAATAAGGCACAACTTTCATGAAGCAGTCAGAGGACAACAGGAAGGAGTTCTTATTGTCGACCATGTGGGTCCCAGGGGTTGAACTTGGGTCAGTGGGCTTGATAGCAGGTGCCTTTATCCCTTGAACCATCTTTCTGGCCCTTAATGTAAGCAGCCTGCCCCACGCTCCTACCACCACACAGCTGCCCACAGCTATGCCTTCTCCACCATGGTGGAACTGTTGGCCTCCAAGCTGAGGTAAAATCAACCCTTCCCCCGTTGTGTTGCCTTGTCAAGTAATTTGTCTCATCAGCAAGGAGGGTAACTGATGCCCGTGCTGTCAGAACAACACAATGAGGACAAATGCTGCTTCAAGCTCACTG
The DNA here is from genome assembly GCA_028555095.1 of Dicrostonyx torquatus. Classification (NCBI taxonomy): domain Eukaryota; kingdom Metazoa; phylum Chordata; class Mammalia; order Rodentia; family Cricetidae; genus Dicrostonyx; species Dicrostonyx torquatus. The sequence continues at coordinate 3,652,734 of JAQHUG010000089.1, read as the reverse complement.
CCCACACACAGGCTCCAAGTAAGCACAGGATTGCTTCTGAATGGTTTGCCCTGGTTACCCCATGAGGAGAGGGCTACATCATGTTTGATTTAGGTAGAGCCTAGAATGGTGCCCTCCTTCCAAGACTTCTGCAGAGATGAAATAAGATACTGAACATAAAGTCAGCAGCAGGATGGAGTGTGACCTAAGCATCCCCTTCCACTGTGCCTTTCTCCTTAGCGAGTGTGACACACCATTACTGGACTTGTTTATCTTCTTCCTTGTCTTGTCTCCCAATGCTTTGTGAGGCAGATCCATCTTGCCCATGGCTATAATCTCAGCTGCCAGAACAAAGCCAGGCACAAAGTAGTTGCTCAGGAGGTGTTTGTTAACAAGAAGATCCTAAGCCAACTGGGACACAGGTGTACAGAGATTGACCTACAGGTGCAGACTGGGACACAGGTGTACAGAGATTGATCTACAGCTGCAGACTGGGACACAGGTG
>JAQHUG010000089.1:3628675-3647286 GCA_028555095.1 Dicrostonyx torquatus | reverse complement strand
CAAATGTCCATGTCCACTAGGACACCAGCTCCACCTTCTGTCGGGTTCCAAATGTCCATGTCCACTAGGACACCAGCTCCACCTTCTGTCGGGTTTCCAAATGTCAATGTCCACTAGGACACCAACTCCACCTTCTGTCGGGGTTCCAAATGTCAATGTCCACTAGGACATGAACTCCACCTTCTGTCGGGTTCCAAATGTCCATGTCCACTAGGACACCAGCTCCACCTTATGTCGGGTTCCAAATGTCCATGTCCACTAGGACACCAACTCCACCTTCTGTCGGGTTCCAAATGTCCATGTCCACTAGGACACCAACTCCACCTTATGTCGGGTTCCCAAATTTCTACATCAAGCGGTTCTCCCTTTTATTAGTAGGAAAGGACCATAGACACAGCTTCTTATCACGGCTCTTTCTAAGTTCTTGGCTACAAATATCTTCAAGCACCATGCATTCTACTAATTAAGGGCAATTAAAGACAAAGCTAGTTCAATGTTCTCTCTGGCTCAATGCCCAGAGAGGAAGGGATGGGTGGAGAGTAGAAGGAATTCTGACCCAAGGGAAGGGTTGTAGGAAGGCACAGGAAGCTGCAGAGGCTCTGGGAGCCCCACCACCCTCAACAAGCACTCCTCCCAATTCCGGGCCTGCACCCAACATCCAGATTCCACAGGCCCTCCTCCTACACACAGACACTATGTAGCAAAAGGCAGCCCATTACTGCCCCCAGGAGTCAGCGTCTCCAGCCTTGGAAGTTTTGGGCCATAAGCTGCCCAAAACCAAGGGTGGAAGGGTCATGTTGTCCTACATCCAGCAGCACATGGCCAACAAGGCTCTGGCAACTGCTGTAGCTACCACGTTGATTTCTGCAGAACAGGGTTTCCCACTGTGTCATGCTCACAAATAATACAGCCCTGGTCAAAGGGGAAGACTTCCTCCCTTCACTCAAATGTACGAAACCCAAAGACAGACTGGACATATTTCTAGCACTTCTGCAAGACTTTAAGCAGAACACCGAGCACAGCACTGAACAGGACCGGAGCACAGCACTGAACAGGACCGGAGCACAGCACTGAACAGCACTGGAGCACAGCACTGAACAGGACCGGAGCACAGCACTGAACAGGACCGGAGCACAGCACTGAACAGCACCGGAGCACAGCACTGAACAGCACCGGAGCACAGCACTGAACAGGACCGGAGCACAGCACTGAACAGGACCGGAGCACAGCACTGAACAGCACCGGAGCACAGCACTGAACAGGACCGGAGCACAGCACTGAACAACACCGAGCACAGCACTGAACAGGACCAAGGACCCGTTTCAGACCCTTCCTTCCTTCACAATTACTGACCCTGATTCTCCCACAATAAAACAGACTTTTCTTTGGAAAGAATATCCCTGAGAGGCTGGCTCAGTAATTGAGAGCATTTGTTGCCCCTGCGGATGACCCCAGGTTCAGTTCCCAGCACCCACATGGTGGCTCACAACACAGGCATGAATATGGTGCATATACATGCAGACAAAACACTCATACACATAAAATAAAGTAAACAAATCTTTAAATTAATAAAAGTTTGTAAAAAAGGAAAATGCCTGAAAGTTTGTTTGCTGCATTTACATATTTATATTTGGCAATTGTTCAGACTTCAGGTGGGCAAAGAGAAGGGACCCAGCAGTTCTGGCAGAGAAGAGCCAAGGTGACTTTGGTGTCCCTAAGTCAATACAGTAACTGATGACTACATCTTAAGAGAATTTTATTTATTTATTTATTTATTTATTTATTTATTTATTTATTTATTTGAGGCATGCTTTCTCAGTAACTATGGAGCCAGTTCTGAACTTGCTCTGTAGACCAGGCTGACCTTGAACTCACAGAGATCCGCCTGCCTCTGCCTTGTGAGTGCCAGAATTAAAGATATGTGCCACCACCACCCAGCTAATTTTTTAAAAATGTATTATTATTTCATGTGTCTGGGAATTTTGCCTGCATGTATCCTTAAGCATCCATGCATGCCGGGTGCCTGGTGCCTGAGGCCAGAGAGGGAGTCCCCCTGGGACTGGAGTTACAAGTAGCTGTGAGTCTCCATGTTGGTCCTGGGAACCAAACTCAGGTCCTCTGCAAGAGCAGCCAGTGTTCTTAACCACTGAGCCTTCTCCAGTCCTCAAGAACATTTTAAGTGAGCACAGTTACAGGTTGGTCACAATGTCACAGAACAAGCCCACCTCACATGAACTGACAGAATAAGCTGAGTGTCTACTTCCAAGAAGCCAGACTGTGACTTCAAAAGTAGCAGCTTGTCGAAGCAGGAAGAAAAGCAGAGGGCATTGTGTAGTGGTTATCAAACACAACAGGAACTTCTGCAAGAAAATGTAACGGGCTAACGGGGGCGGGGCATCAAATGTGCTTGCTGCAAAGCCTGAGGACCTGAATTCTGTCCATGGGACCAACACGGAGGAGAAAACTGACTGTTGCAGATTGTTCTCCCCCTGCCTCCACCATCAACAACAAAAAGAAAATGAAGTAGAGCACAGAAAAAGGAGCGATCCAAAGGGTGAGTTCCAGAGCTGGGAGCGCTGTTTAGCAGCAGAATATGTGCTCAGCATGCTCGGGGCTCTGTGTCTCATCACTAGCACTTCCTCCCACCTGAAGCAGTGAGCAGCCCAACACGTATGTTTTTTTACTTAACTTTTCATTTATTGCAGAGCTGCGGATGGACCCAAGGCCTTGTGAACAATAGGCAAGGGCTTTGTCGCTGAGCCAGATCCCCAGCTTTTTATTTTTTTAAAGATAGGGGTCTTACTATGTGAGTCCAAGCTGGTTCCCTTCTTTCTTTTTTTTTTCAGGCAAGTTCTCACTATGCAGCCCAAGCTGGCTTTCAGCCTGCAAACCTCCTGCTTTCACCAACTGCTGGAATTCGAGGTAGGTATTACAAGCAGTAACTCCTGCAGTAGCATCTCACCATGTAGCCTTGGCTAGCCTCGAACTCAGAGATCCACATCCCTCCCAGAGATTACAAGCATGCAGCACCATTCCCGGTTTCCATTAGACACTTTCACATAGGTAAAATATCAGATTTTTCAAGTGCAGCAACACTGCTCCTTACCTGTCTGTGAGACCTAAGAACAAACACAAGTGGGCTCACCTGAGGTTCAACTTCCGTTCCTCATCGCTGCCAGCCTCCAACTGCGGAGAGAAAGAGAATGTAAACCTACAGACACTGCTGTCAGCTCTGACAGCAGGCTCCCCCGGGTGCTGGGAAAAGATAAAGGCATCCAGGAAGGAGGCTGGCGTGTTCGTCACACCCCTGCCCTCTCCTTGCCAACCTGATGTGTAGTTCCTGAGTCATCCCCACCACGTTCGCAGGTTTCCGAATGTTTACCCCAATTCTCATCACAGTCCCCTGACTGAACCCGAGGCTCTGCCACCCAACACATGCTTTCGGCCCTCGGCTTTCAGACACACTTGGCTCTGAGTCTTATTTTGGTTTTGCTTTTAAGGGAAACAGGGCAACGTTTTAAGGAAATCTACTTCTCCGTCAAGCCAGGTACTAGTAAATCCAGCTTAAAACTCTATTCCAAAGCGGGGCCACACACCTGTCATCCTAGCTACTAAACAGGCTGAGACAGGGGCACTGCTTGAGCTGGGAATTTAAGAGCAGCTCAGACAACCTAGCGAGCAGGCCTGTCCAAAAAAAAGCTATTCCACAGAAGGTGGCCATGCACTGAACTCTTAAATTCATCCCCTAACCCATCACTATTTCTTTTTGGGAGAAAACATAAAACAAGAAGAAAACGCAAGGCTTCCCCAGAAGGACTTGTGTTCTTTAGGCATCCAATGGGTGGAAAAGAACCTGGGAGCCATGTGATGGTCAGGACTGATAGAAGGCTGACCGTGGACGAGCCAGTCAGAGGCCAAGGGCATCAGGAAACGGGTCTAGAGCTAAGGTAGGAAGGAAAATGGGCAGCCAGGACATACAGCAAGAGGTGGCAACTTCAACCAAGAATGAGTATACCATAAGGCCCCGGCATCCACCTTATATGAAGATTCTGTGTACAACTTTCCAGATACACACACTGGGAATGGACCACATTAGCTCCTGGGCTGGAAGAAGAAATGAGGGAAGGCTCACACAGCACAGGGCCAGAGGGAAGCCAATGAACAGCAAACAACACATAAGCATTGTTCACCAGGGGCCACTGAGGCGTTTTCGGAGGGTGCTACTGGCATCTAGTGGGTGCAACACAGGATGCTGCTAAATGAGAAGGCTCTGGCCCTGAATGTCAGTGTCTGCGTGGAGGCTGAGAAACCCTGGCCCAGCCCGAAGTGTCTGGAGACCTGCCTACGCCTGGGGGGGGGGGGGAGAGGAACCCTGCATATTTGTCAAAAACAATGTTCCCGTGCTCTCCAGGAAGGCTGCTGCAGCTATTCCTCAGCTCGCCTTGTTCTCACAAAGGAGTTCAGATAAGGTTAGCAGGGAAACTACAAGCATGAGATAATTAAAGATCCAGAAGGAAAGAACGGTGGGGGAAAACAAAATGAGAGGACAGGACTGCTGAAAGGCCAAGGGCTGTGATTTCTCTTGGTTTCCCAGGCTTCGTGGCTAGCCTTGCTGTGTCAGGAAACTACTATGTCCCTGACTCATAAGCGGCATTCTGATAAGTGGTGGTGATGGGGGGCGGGGGTTAGAGGATCCACAGCCATTTATTTCTCGGGTACCCTCTGAGGTTTTCCATTGAAAGGTGATACAAGGTCAGGAATGCCAGAGAAGAGCTGGCGAAGACCATGATCCTTAAGATGCAATCCAGGCCTCTCAGATAAGCTGACTGGGACAGAAGAAGCCAAGTGGAGGAAGGGAAGGCCAGCGGCATAGCCAATCTGGACCCAGGTCTCCCAACTCACCTGCTACCTCCTCCCTGCCTTGCTTCCAGCCTCCGCACATCTGGAAGGGAGCCTTGCCACCCAGGAACAACCCAGCCTCTACTATCACAGAAGACAAATGCATCACACACCAAAGTTAACAAAAAGCCGTCTGGGGCTTTAGGGTTTGTTTGGTTAATTTTGTGCTTGTATCTGTGTGTGAGTAGTATGTGTTCATGTGTATGTGTGCGTGCAATGTATGTGTGTATACAGGAATGTGTATTGCGTGTGGATGCTGGAGACTATGTTGGTGTCTTCCATATTGAGTCAGGGTCTTCTCACTGAACGGATTCTTAAGCTCACTAGCCTGGCCATGTAGCTTGTTCCTGGGATTTCCTGTCTCTACCTTTCCCATCCCTGGGCTGCGCCGGCTCTGGACATCTGGACTCTTTCTCACATTTTCAGCATTTGACATGAGCTTTATTTTGTTAATTGGTCACCAGAACTTGGTTTTAAAAAGTTACCCTATATAGTTGGGCAGTGGTAGCAGACGACTTTAATCCCAGCACTCGGGAGGAAGAGGCAGGTGGATCTCTGTGGGTTCGAGGCCAGCCTGGTCTATAGAGCTAGTTCCAGGACAGACAGGGATACACAGAGAAACGCTACAATAACTTAATTTGTAGTCTGGGACAGAGCTGCAAACAGCTCAGCAGTTCAAAGCACTTGTTGCTCTTCTAGAGGACCTAAAATCAGATGCCAGCAGCCCCATCAATAACTGTAGATTGTAGTAGAGACTCTCTTTTCACACAGCTCGGATGAGGGGCAAAGACACCTATAGGTGGTGACCCAGGAGGGTGGGTGCTGATAGCTTCGGGACGTAGAGGTAATGGGGCATGCTCTTGTGTCTACTAAAACTGGATTAGGTAATGAAGCTCACGAACCCCAAGCTCCACAGGATCCAAAGGATCTTCGGGTCTCTGTGGGGATCTGCACTCACGTGTACATAAAGAATTAAAAACAGACGGATGGACAGACAGACAGACACACACACACAATTTAAAATAAAACAATTTTTTTGAAAAAAAAACATAGTCTGAGGATATAGTACAGTAGCTAGAACACACAGAGCCCTGGTTCAACACTCAGCACTAAAAATAATGAAACGATAAAAATGTCCTAATAAATTTCCAGAAAAACTTTTACCTTCATGCAATGGATTGTTCACTCATGAAATGATATACTAACAAATGACACAACCTGAATAAACCCTGAAACCATTGTACTGAGAGAGGCCAGACAAAGGCAACACTCTAAGTTCTGGTTATATGAAATACACCAGACAGGCAAAGGTAGAGAAAGTAGATGAGAGGCCTACTGAAGTGGGGGTGGTGACCCAGGACGGTGGGGTGCTGACAGCTTCTGAACTTATTGGGGCTTGGTCTGGGTCTACTAAACTGAATTCACTTCCCAAAAGTAAATTCACAACCTGTGAATTACATTTCAACTGAAAAAAAAAAAAAGGATTTAAAATCTAAAAACATGCCTACGGCAGGAACAGGAAGTGATCAGGTGTTAAGTTACCAAAAACAATATGGAAGTTGGTCAAAAATCCAGGCTGAAAGCCAAGTGTGGAGAGCACGTCTGAAATGCCAGCACCTGAGTGGCAAAGGCAGGCGGCCAATTCCAAGTTTGGGTCCAGGTTGGTCTATATAGGACCAGGCCAACCAGAGCTCCGTGGTGAGACAGAAGGAGGGGAAGGAAGAGAAATTTGGACTGCAAAGGCCTGTACAGTCCCTCCCTGGAGCCACACTCTTCCCTAGGGTCCTCAAGTTCTGTAGGAAGAACATGAGTGCTCTGAAAACTGATGTAGGAGAACCGAGCTGTGTGGGAAGAGTCTCTACTACAATCTAACTTCTCAGTTGCCCTGCCTAATTGTGTGCAAAAAAGAAAGAAAGAAAAGAAAAGAAAGAGGCAACCAGAACCTTCAGCCTGTAGATAAAACTCATAAAAGAGCCTCAGACAGAAGGGACCCTGGAGGCTCAATCTCACAGTCGCTCAGCAAAAGTGCCTGCCAGTCCGGCAAGACCAGACCAAACCGCAACACCACGGAGACACAGGGCTGTTGAGCCAGAGGCTCATGCAGGCACATACAACCAGGGGACAGGGCCCAGATTCCAGGGGCAACTTCCTGGGCCTGCAGGGCTGGTCCAAGCACAGCGGGCAGTCCCTTGCAGCAGTCTGGGTCTTCAGGGGTTTACTCAGAGGCCTTAGGTTCATGGCGGAGGTGGGGGAAAGAACGGGCTGGGGCACTGCAGCCTAGGGCAGGCCGTCCTGGGAACCGGGGAGCGACGGTCTCCATCCACCCCGACTCTCAGCAGCATAGAGCCCAGGCCTGGAGCCCACCCTGTGACCGCGAACCCAGAGCCTTTCCCGGTGCCTGGCGCGCTTGCAGCATCCGCCGCCGCCGCCCCCAACCCGCGCGACCCCGGATCCGCGCATGCTCAGTCACCGGGATGCGAGACGCCCGCACCCCAAGGGCGGACGCGCCTCCTCTTCACACCTTGCGGGAGGGTGCGGCCCGACTCACCTCACTGTTGCTGGCGGAGGACGAAGCGGCGCTGGGCGTGGGAGAGCGCTGCAGGGTCACCAAGGCCATCGCGGCGCGGGCCCGGCCCCGGGACCTCCAACAGCCGGCCGGGCAGCCGCGCCGGGCCCGCCCCTCCTCCAGCCTCCCTCCCGCGTCCGCCCCCGCCCCCGCGTCCGCCCGGCCCGCAGCACGCAGGCAGTGATGCGCATGCGCCGGTGGCCGGCCTGGGGCGGGCCCCTCCGCGCGGTCACGTCCACCCGCGCGCGCCCCCGCAAAGGCTGCAGCAGTCCAGCCCTGGCCAAGCCTCCGAGATCCTGCTTGCCCACAACGTGGGGAAACTGAGGCTCGCAAAACCAAGGCTTTGTAAAAATACACTCGTTTATTCTTTCAGAAAAGTTATTCCGCTCCTACTAAGTGCGAGGCGTCGAGGATCTAGAAGCCAATTAGGCGTGTCCTCCGAGACTGTTAAATCCGCTTGCAGAGTTACTTTGCCCAGCTCACTCAAGGTCCTGGATTCCAGCCCCAGCAGCTCCAGGGGCTGATCTAATCTGTGAATTCTTCTGGTGTTTAGAAACCCAGCGAGCCCGGTGGGGTGAGAAAAGGCTTCTCTCTCTCTATGGAGTAGTACTTGCTGGAAGGCAGGGATTAATAGAGAAAGATAGAGAGACGCCATTGGGCAGGGAACTGTGGCCCACCAGAGGCCCGTTCAGGAAGGCAACAGGGAGGAGTAGGCATATTGAATTGGGTTTGGAAAGGTCGCCAGTGGACCTGTGGAGCCATGAGGTGAGAGAATGCAGGGGAAGTGCCTAGCGCCTGTAAAGGGTTGAAGGACTCCAGCAAGGTGGTACTGGACGACTTGGTAGCAACTTCTCTTTCATACAGCCCCCACCCCTACCTTGGACTTCTGTGTGGTGCCCAGACCTTACTGATTATAGGAAGCCAATCCCCATTCCTTCAGCTGGGGTTTAAGGTAGCTCCACCTTCCTCCTCAATGCCCAAGCTGAAACCTGGGGGTGTTAACAGTCCCGGGCCTTTAAAAGGGTTGTCCTTCTTAATTTTTTATTTATTATTATCATTGTGTGTATGTGCTATGCGTGTGAACAAGGGCATGCCATGGCTTTCTGTAAAAGAAGACAGCTCTATGAAGCCACTCACCTTTATTTGGGTTCCAGGAATCAAATTCAGGTAGTTAGCCTTGGTGAGCAGGCTCCTTTACCCCCCAACCGTCTAACGAGCTCTCAGTGGACTGAAGTAGGGGTTACACTGCAGTGTAAGAAAGCCTCCAGTTGCTCACTCCTAAAAGCCACCTGTTAGGTTTATAAAGACCCAAGAGTGGCCCCAGGGTCTACTTTTTGCCTGGGAACTTGAGCCATGCATGAGTTTTTCAGCATTAAGTGAAAATAGGTTTTAATGGTAACACCTCTCACCAGGGCTCACCTGTTTGGAGCTGTGCTTTGACTGATGGCCATGCATAGTCTCGGATGTGATCCAATAAACAAGGGATATTTTCTCAGCCATGGGTGAGTATCAGCCTCAGGCTCCTGGGGCTACCCAGTGTCCATGCTTCTACGTCTGCAGCGAGTATGGTTTCCTTACGATTATTTTATGTTCTCAAAATTCAAATATTTGGGGATTCCTCAGAGAAGACAGAGCCTAGACTGCCTTTGAGGTCGTGTGCTAGCTGGTTATTCAACTTGACATGAACTAAAGTCATCTGAGAAAAATATGCCTCCGAAAGGTTTGACTATACAAAAGCCTGTAGAGCATTTTCTTAATCAGTGTTAGATGTGGGAAAGCCCAACCCATTGTGGGTGGTGCCATCCCTGAGCTATTGGTCCTGGGTTCCATAAAAAAAAAAAATTTAAAAAAAGCAAGCAGGCAGAGCAAGCTATGAGGAGCAAGCCTGTGAGCAGCAGCTCTCCATGACCTCTGCATCCGCTCCTGCCTCAGGGATCCTGCCTGCTTGAGCTCCTTCCCTGACTTCCTTTGATGATGTGGAGGTGTAAGCCAAACAAACCCTTTTCTCCCCAACTTGCTCTTGGCCATGGCGTTCTTCACAGCAACAGAACCTTGACAAAAAGGGGTATCCGGAATTTTCCCATGTCTCCCCAGTCCCTGCCCAGGGCCAGTGGCAGGGTGTAGGGACCACTGCCACTGGTCCCTACACCCATTCCTGTCTATGGGACTAAAATCCTTGGCCCGTTGCTCTGGTCTTGCTAGCTCATCCTACCACAGAACCCCTCTCAAGTTCAGCCCCACCCCTTCTCATTTCCTCCTTCAGCTAAAAGGTTCCTGTCCCACAGTTAGACATCACCTCCCCAGAGCCTTCCCTGCCCCCAGACAATGTCCTTTCCAGGATGGCACAGCCCTGCTTCACCCCCACCCCCTGCCCCAACACCAGCCAGCATGGCCATTACATCTGTATCCATCACCCTGTACCTCAGGCATTCAACCAGCAACATCCATAAGAAAGGTCTCAGGGAGGAAGCTGGAATTGGGCTGCAGGGCAGTGGGGCACTGCCAAAGACTTACAGACATATTCTCACAGATCCAGTGACAGTTACCATTGTGTTTTGTTGTTATTTTCATTGGCGTGTATGTGTGCGTCTGTGTGTGTGCACGTAGGTGCCCAGAAGAGGGCAACACATCCTGTTGGCGTTACAGGCAGTTGCCAGCTGTCCAGCTCTGGTCCTCTGCAAGAGCAGCAAGCACTCTTAATGGCTGAGCCATCTCCCCAGCCCTGAGATCGCATTCTAGGACAGCAACATTAATATATAAATCTGCAAGGAACAAAATAGCAAAACTTAAAAAAGACAGGATCAACACCAAGTTTGTGATTTCTTTTTTCCACCCCAGGCTCCTCTATGCTCAGCAAGGCACTTTATTGATTTGATTCTGTTTTGAATTAAAAGTTTTAGTCTTGGAGCAGAAGAAATGACTCAGTGGTTAAGAGCACAGGCAGCTCTTGCAGAAGACCCGGGTTCACTTCCCAGCACCTACATGGCCGCTCTCAACCATCTGTAACTCCAGTTCCAGAGATCTGATGCCCTCTTCTGGTCTCCTCAGGCACCAAGTGTTCATGTGTATACATACAGGTGCCCATGCAGACAAAACACCTATACACATAAAATAAAATAAAATAAAATAAAATAAAAAATATTTAAAGATTGAATTTTTTTTTAGTGTGAACATAGGTTTATTAAGGGAAAGAAGAAAGAACCCCAAGGAGTGGGAGAGGCTTCAGGGAGAAATTCTCTAAAGGTTTGGTTCTCCTAACCTCTTCATGGGCACAGCACGTGGCTTGGCTGAGATGGCAGCACAGCTTTCCCCCAGCATGCTCCACAGTTCTGTCCGTGCAATTTCCAGGAACCCAGAGCACACCAGGCAGCAGGAGCAACTCCAGAGGCTCCTTGCATCATGCAGATTTTCTTTTTGTATTGTTATTTTTTATATTAGAACTCATTTAGTCATGTTTGACCTCAGCAAATCTCACCAAATAACCCAGTCTAGCCTTGAACTCATGATCTTACTGCCTCTTCTGCCAAAATTCTGGGATTACAGTCATGAGCCACCATGCCTAACAAGTTTCATGACTACTAAAAATAGTGTTGGGAGCTAGGGAGATAACTCAATTTGTAACATGCCTACCGTGCAAGCATGAGGATCTGGGGTCTGTAACATGCCTACCGTGCAAACATGAGGACTTGGGGTCTGTAACATGCCTACCATGCAAACATGAGGACTTGGGGTCTGTAACATGCCTACCATGCAAACATGAGGACTTGGGGTCTGTAACATTCCTACTGTGCAAGCATGATGACCTGGGGTTTGTGCTGTGCCTACTGTCAAGCATGAGAACCTGGGTTTGGATCCCAGCACCCACATAAAAACTTAGTGTAGGCCGGGCAGTGGTGGCACACGCCTTTAATCCCAGCACTCAGGAGGCAGAGGCAGGTGGATCTCTGTAAGTTTGAGGCCATCCTGGTCTACAAGAGCTAGTTCCAGGACAGGCTCTAAAACTACAGCGAGACCCTGTCTCGGAAAAAAAAAAAAAACAGTGTAGGAACACGAGTCTGTAACCCCAGACTCGGGGTTAAAGGAGTAGACAATAGAATCCATGGAGTTTATTAGCCTAACAGAATTCTGTAAGAGACCCTTTCTCAGAAAACAAAGTGGCAAGGGATTGAGGAAGACCTTATGACCTCTGATCTCCACATACATGCAGACATACCTGCACATGTGTGTGCCCCAACACAGTGCTACTGAGGGGTGAGCTGTCACTCACCTAGGCCTTGCATAAAGAGCATTGGTTGGTACATGTGTTAGAGATGCAGTTTGGCAACAGGTAATTTCTTTCTTTCTTTTGATTTTTCAAGATAGCCCTGTGTAATAGCCCTGACTGTCCTGGAACTAGCTCTTTTAGACCAGGCTGGCCTCGAACTCACAAAGATCTGCCTGCCTCTGCCTCCCGAGTGCTGGGATTAAAGGCGTGCGCCACCACCACCTGGCGCTTGTAGCTTTTTGAGAATTCTCCACATTGTCTGGCTAACAACAAGTAATTTCACCATTGCCACAAATCCCAGCTCCCCACACCCCATCACTTCCTCCAGGAAGCCTCTCTTGGCCTCTGGCTGGTCTGGTGGTCATAGTGTTTGGAATCTGCCCTGTGTATGTTCTGGTTCTTTGTGGTTTTGAGACAGGGTCTCACTGTGTATCCCTGGAACTCATTTTGTAGACCAGGCTGGCCTCAAACTCACAGACATCTACCAGCCTCTGCCTTCCTAGTGCTGGGACTAAAGTCCTATATCATTAGGTCTGGCAGGAGACATTGGCTCTTGTCACACTGCTGTGAAACTCATTTCATCAATGAGGAAGTAGCTACGCTGAGTGGCTAAGCTGCTCTCTAAAGGTCACAGTACCAGGAAGGGGTGAAGCCCTGGGACTCTGTTTCAGAATTCAAACAATGACCGTTCCCTCAGGACAGCTTAGGAAGGGAAAGGCATGAAAACTCTACTGATAGATATACATTTTAGTAGAAAATGGTTTGTCCAGCCACACTGAACCTCATAGAAGAGAAAGTGGGAAGTACCCTTGAACGCATTAGCACAGGAGACCACTTCCTAAATATAACCACAGTAGCATAGACACTAAGAGAAACAATTAATAAATGGGATCTCTGGAAACTGAGAAGGTTCTGTAAAGCAAAGGACATGGTCAACAAGACAAAACAACAGCCTACAGAATGGGAAAAGATCTTCACCAACCCCACATTGTACAGAGGGCTGATCTCCAAAATATACAAAGAACTCAAGAAATTGGTTGTCAAAAGAACAAATCATCCAATTTTAAAAAATGGGGTATAGAGAACTCTCAACAGAGGAATCTAAAATGGCTGAAAGACACTTAAGGAAATGCTCAACATCCTTAGTCATCAGAGAAATACAAATCAAAATAACTCTGAGCTTCCATCTTATACCTGTAAGAATGGCCAAGATCAAAAACACTGATGACAACTTATGCTGGAGAGGATGTAGAGTAAAGGAAACACTCCTGCATTGCTGTTGGGGGTGCAGACTTGGATATCAGTATGGTGATTGCTCAGAAAATTAGGAAACAACCTTCCTCAAGACCCAGTAATACCACTTTGGGGTATATACTTTTGGGTAAAAGATGCTCAATAATACCACAAGGACATGTGCTCACCTATGTTCATAGCAGCATTGTTTATCATAGCCAGAACCTGGAAACAACCTAATGCCCCTCGAACTAAGAGTGGATAAGGAAAATGTGGTACATTTACACAGCAGAAAAGAATAATGACATCTTAAAATTTGCAGGCAAATGGATGGATCTAGAAAACATCATATTGAGTGAGGTAACCCAGACCCAGAAAGACAAATATCATATGTACTCACTCATAAGTGACTTTTAGACATAAATCAAACAAAACCAGCCTACAAATCACAACCCCAGAGAACCTAGACAACAGTGAGGACCCTAAGAGACTTACATGGATCTAAACTACATGAGAAGTAGAAAAAGGCAAAAATTAGGAGCATGGGGACCATGGGAGAGGGTAAAGGGGAGGGAAGAGGAAAGGAAGGGAGAGAAGAAAAATGAATAGATCATTAAAAACAATTTTAAAAAAAGAAGTTAAAAAAATGATTTGTAATTTTTCCTCTAACTATTTGCTCAGAAATGAAATTCCAAGTTAATACAGCCCTAGAAGGCTGAATCACAGCCCATAAAAATGTCCATATCCCATGCTGGACAATGGGGGTGCATGCCTTTAATCCCACACTTGGGAGGCAGAGTCAGGCCAAACTCTGTGAGTTCCAGGTTAGCCTGGTCTGCAGAGCAGGTTCCAGGATAGACTCCTAAGCTGCATTTTTCTGTCTTAGGAAAGAAAAATGTCCATATCCCAGTCCCCAGATCATGTCACCATTTGGAGTCAGCACACAGTGTGTTCAATGTTGAACGAGTGTAGGTGTGCTGTCTCACAGAGAAAAGGCTACTGCATGGGGTTTGAGAGGGCGGCCTAACAGCTCATTATGTGATGTTCCCTAAATCTGTGAGGATGGGGGTGGGAAGGGAAGTTTATAAAATAGTCTCCTTTAGGACTGAACACTCAGTATTGTCTTAGTAATAATCTCTTATTCTCAGCACTCTGGCCAGTTAGGAGTCTCTGCATTAAATGTTGACAAGATATCTATGGATACAAGCATAAATATTTGGAAGGTAGTTTGTCAGTAGTAGGTTCCTCCCTGCTGAGCCTTCGGCTTTGGACCAGGTTTGCAGCACAAAGTCTGAAATCTTCCCTGTGACAGGCTCAAATCCAATGCAAATGCCGTTGGTTACCTCCAAAACCCTCGTACCACTATCGCACAGTGAACACATGTCACCTGGCAGATCAGTATTGTAGGTGCAAGATCTTTGGTGTCTTTTCTCAGCCCATGACCTGCATAGCACCTTCCAGTACTATGAGAACTATCCACCTGGGAGGGAGCTTTCAAGTAAATTTCAGTCTGATTGCTCTGTGTCCTACAACCAGAGTGTGCTGTATCTTTGCCATTGATTTTACCATCTAGTTCTGGTGGGGCAGCCAAGAGCAATGGTAGCCTGTGTAGATTTGAAAGTTGTAGCATGAATAATAAAAATCCAGAGACAGATATTGAGGTTCAACCCAAAAACCAGAAAAGCAAAGCAGCCAAGTCACTAGAGAAATCTTACCTCTACCAAGGCTGGGCGACCACAGACTAAGTAGACTAAACAGACAGAGCCTCCCTCTGGTGCTGGGATTAAAGATGTATGCCTCCAAGTAATCACCACCTGGATTTGTTTCTGCATTGATCTTGTGTAGCCCAGAGTGACCTTGAAGTCACAGAGATCCACTTACCTCTGTCTCCCAAATCCTGAGATTAAAGGTGTGCACCACCACTGCCTGACCTCTGGTGGCTTAGCTTTGCTCTTCTGATCTTTAGGCTAGCTTTATTTATTAAACCATAAATAAAATATCATTATATTTCCCCTTTTGTCTAAAATAAAAAGAAGGCTATAACTAATATAAGAAAGTACAATAACTATATACAATATATACAAGCAATAAATATATCAACAATGTCTAGTCTATTTGCATTTGATAAATTCAGAGAAAATATTCCCTATTATCCTATCTTGGTGAGTCTAAAGTCTTGTACCTAATTTACTTTTTATCATAACTTACGTTCTGTGTCAGGTAAACAAGGAAAACTTTAACTCTCTAGTCTTCATCTCCCTCAGAGACCCAAGAAGGAAGGAATATTAACTGAGTAAACAGGAAGTGCAGGCAAGCAACATCCAAAAAATGTGAGAAATGACAGAAACAGCTACAAAATAGAACACATCCATCTGCCAGATTTCATTCTTTTGAGTACCCTTTGGGTTACTTCCTGCAGGTAGTGGTGTTTAGTTGCATACAGAACATGTAGGACATCTCTTTATAATCTCCTTGGCTTGTTGCCATGTAAAGGAAAAGTCCTTTTTTAAACTTTTGCTATTGACGTGATGTTTTTGTGAAAGGCCTTCAGCACATTTCCAATCAATAATTGATCAATTTCTTCATTACCTTGTACTAAAGGACCTGGCAGACTCATATGGGATCAAATATGTGTTATGTATATGGGATAATGACTATTCTTGATTATATCTTGTACCTGAATAAATAATGAAGTCATTCTGTATTACCTGGTATAAATTCAGTGGTTTCAATATGCAAAACAGCATTTTCTGCATATTGTGAATTGGTAACTATGTTGAGAGTTTCTTTAAATTCCTTAGTACCATGAGAATAGCATATAATTCTGATGTTTTTGGCAGAATTATAAGGGCTTTGTTCCATTTTACTTAAATTTTCTGATTTGTAGCCTGCCTTTCCTGATTTATTTGCATCAGTATAGAATGCAGGGGCTCCAGTTATTGGTGTGTCCCATACAATGCGAGGAATGATCCAATTAGTTCTCCTTACAAGTCAAATTCTCTCACTTTTGGGATAGTTGTTGTTAATCTCCCCCCCCAAAAGTGCTACAAACTCTTTGCCAGGGTTCACTTTCTTCCCATAATTTTTTAATTTCATCATTATTAAAAGGTACTGTAATTTTCGCTGGGTCTATTCCTGCTAATTGACAAAGTCTCAATTTTCTTTTTAGAATTAATTCAGAGACCTTTTCCATCTAAGTTTTATTTTTTTACTCAGTTTAAGTGGTAAATAGATCAATTCTAACAAAATAACTTCCCTCTGCATTAAAATTCCTGTAGGGAATATTTGGAGGGTAATATGACCAGAGTGCAGTTAAAATTTGGATCCACACAATCCACAGGTGCCTCCTGTAATTTTTCTTCAAAGTCAATTCTCTCTCTGTTTCAGCTGATGTCCTTGGGACTAATTAAGCCCTTGTGCCCATCTAAGGTTTTGTTTAAGTGAATCAGTTCATCGGGTTTTTTTTTTAGTTACTTTTTTAAAAAATTTATTTATTTATTATGTATACAATATTCTGTGTGTATGCCCCCATGCCAGAAGAGGGCACCAGACCCCATTACAGATGGTTGTGAGCCACCATGTGGTTGCTGGGAATTGAACTCAGGACCTTTGGAAGAGCAGGCAATGCTCTTAACCTCTGAGCCATCTCTCCAGCCCCAGTTCATCGGGTTTTTATCACAATAGTGGACTGTAGCTGAGAATATATCTTCCAGAAATCTTTGGAAGTCATTAAGAGCCTGCAATTGATCTCTCCTATTTTGCACCTTTGGATTAATTTTTTGTAAACCTATTTTATAGCCTAAATAATTAATAGAGTCTCCTCTTTGCATTTTTTCAGGAGCAATTTGTAAATTTTTCTTTACTTCTTCAAACGTTCTTTCTAAAGTATCTACATTTGAATCAGATAGTAAAATGTCATCCATGTAATGGTAAATTATAGATTTAGGAAATTGCTTATGTATCATTTTCAATTGCTGACTTACAAAATATTGACACAGAATGGGACTATGTAACATTCTCTGTGGGAGAATCTTCCATTGATATCTTTTAGTAGACTGAGAATTATTATATGTGGGCACTATGAAGGCAAATTTTTCTGTTTTTTTTTCTTGTAAAGGTATAGTGAAGAAACAATTTTTTAAATCAATATCCACAGCAGTATGGTTTTCTATAATAGGCATTAGGTTCTTTAATTGCTCTGGGAAGGAGTTTCCTCTAAGATGGCAGTAGACAGCTGAGCCAGATGTGACACAGAGACCTGCAAGAGGCCCCTCAAAGAGTTTCCCAGTAGCAAAGGAGTACCATGAACATTCCTTGTTGGCCTACATCCATTAGTTCAATACCTGCCTTTGCCATACCTTCCACATAATTCTGAATGGATTATTCTTAGAAAAAAAACCATTGTTTCTAGGAACACCCTGTCTATAATCCCTTTTAAAGTGACCTTGTTTGCAACAATTATAACATTTGACAATTTGATTTTTCCTCAAACCTCTGGAAATCACTTCTCCTATCCATACATCATCATGCTCATGAGATTCTATATTGATTGTATCTTGGATCCATTCCTTCAAAGGTTCTAACCTTGCCTTTAATGGCCTAATTACCCTTTTGCATAGAGAACTGGCATTTTCAAAAGCCAGAGATTCAATTATTATTTGTCTAGTTTCTAAATTTGGTATCATCCCATTTACTGCTGAAGTCAATCTTTATAAGAAATCCATAAAGGCTTCCTTTGGGCCCTGTATAACTTTAGTAAATGACTCAATTTTCTTTCCTATTTCTCCAATTCTGCCCCAAGCATTCAAAGCTGCT
This sequence comes from Dicrostonyx torquatus, assembly GCA_028555095.1. Classification (NCBI taxonomy): domain Eukaryota; kingdom Metazoa; phylum Chordata; class Mammalia; order Rodentia; family Cricetidae; genus Dicrostonyx; species Dicrostonyx torquatus. Next base: position 3,629,509 of record JAQHUG010000089.1, on the reverse strand, counting down.
GTGTGGCATAAATCCAGAGTGTGGTCATCATATACAGCCTGCCTTTCTATGGCAGCATAATCTCCTTCTCCATAATTTGATCTTGGGAGATTTCCCTACCTCTAGCTTTACTCATTGTTCAATAATCTTAGTTTCTTCTCTGAACCAGGTACTCCATGGTAATTGTGGACCAGTCTCTAAAACAGCTTTACCCAAATCAATCCAGTCTTTAGTAGGGATAATTCTACTACAAATTGGCAGAGTTTAACATTTGCTTCACAAAGGGTGAATGCATGCCATGAGACTCCTGCTTCCTTGAATCTCTTTAAATCTAACAATGGCTGTAACAGAGCCTCTGCCACATGCCTATTCCTGTAAGGTTACTGAATATATTGAGGTTGGTTGTCTGAAAACCTTAGGCTGTTGCTCTCTATTATAATGCAATGCTGAAATTGGCTCTTCATTAAACTCTTCTGTCTGGGTTTGAATCTCTCTGTGATCTGTTTTACTAGATTTTCTAAGGTTTGTATCTTAGCACTCAGATTAATCAACTTTTTTAGTGAGAAGATAAAAATGATAATGCTGACAATGTTTACAATTGGCATTACATAAATCCCATCTAAATTAGATATTTTCTCATTTAATCATTCCATTCTCATTTTATCTCATTTTATCTCCATTTTATCATACAAAACCCAAATACCTCCATTATAATGGCTTTTCCTTTTTATTTATTTATTTATTTATTTTGGTTTTTCAAGACAGGGTTTCTCTGTGGCTTTGGAGCTTGTCCTGGAACTAGCTCTTGTAGACCAGGTTGGTCTCGAACTCAGAGATTTGCCTGCCTCTGCCTCC
>JAQHUG010000089.1:3610039-3628620 GCA_028555095.1 Dicrostonyx torquatus | reverse complement strand
TCGAGACAGGGTTTCTCTGTAGCTTTGGAGCCTGTCCTGGAACTAGCTCTTGTAGACCAGGCTGGTCTCGAACTCACAGAGATCCACCTGCCTCTGCCTCCTGAGTGCTGGGATTAAAGGCGTGCGCCACCACCGCCCGGCTGCTAATTCCTTTCTTTAAGAATTCTTAACAAATCTACCAATGATGTTGATGAAGATATGAGACTGATTGCTGCTGCATAGAACAGAAAAAGCCTAACTGGATTTCAAGGCAGCTACCTAGTTTGGCAGCATCCCGAGAAGAGGCTTCAGGGAGAACCTGCAACGCACAGTGGAAAGAGAGAGAGAGAGAGAGAGAGAGAGAGAGAGAGAGAGAGAGAGAGAAAAAAGAAGAAGAAGAGAAAGACTAGCCCGGTGGGGCTGGAGTCCCACGTGCAGCCCCAATCTAAAAAGCCTCAGGCAAATGACTTTTTCAAGACTTCATGCCCCAAACATTGGGTGCCAAATGTAGCATGAATAATAAAAACCCACAGACAGATAGTGGGGTTCAATCCAAAAACCAGAAAAGCACAGCACCTAAGCCACCTCTACCAAGACTGGGCAACCACAGACGAAGTAGACTAAACAGACAGAGCCTCTCTCTGCTCCCATTTTATATTCCCCCTAGTGCTGGGATTAAAGGTGTGAGACACCACCCTCTGGATTTCTTTCTGCATTGATCTTACGCATCCCAACGTGACCTTGAACTCACAGAGAGCCTTCTGCTTCTTTCTCCCAAATCCTGGGATTAAAGGTGTATTCCACCACTGCCTGACCTCTAGTGGTTTAGCTTTGATCTTATCTTTAGGCAAGCTTTATGTATTTAAACATAAATAAAATATCACTATAAGAAGCCTCTGCCACCTCTCTGACCACAATCTCACTGAGATTTTCATATAATAGCTCATGTCTTCTGAGGAAAGCATACCATCCATGCAGGGTCCCTGTGCTCAAACCCTATCTATTAAAAAAGTAATAATATTAAGTTTTAAGAAAATCTATATAATATATGATGTCGCACATAGGAGAACATTGCAGGGCGAGTTTCTACATATGGAATTAACAGAATTTATAAAGAAAATAAAGCATATTAAACAAAATTATTTTGAGAACGGATCTTTCTATTGAGTTCTGGATTGCCCCAAATGCACTATCTTCCTTGTCTTCGCTTTCCAAGTGTTATGTTATAGGTATAAGCTACCATGCCACCTAAAAATAGACTTAAGTAAAAACATATAGCTATAAATATAGCTGTGAGGGTGGTACATGCCTGTAATCTAGCACCTCAAGGCTGAGGTAGGAGGGTCAGGAGTTCAAGGCTAGTCTCAGCTACATAGCGAGTTTAAGACCAGCTTGGGCTGCGTAATGATATTTTCTCTCAAAACTAAAAGCAAATAGAATTTAAGTCTTTGATTGTTAAGTAACATTTACAACAGGGATAACATCTATAAATAAAGAAAGAGTGCCCTCAAGTCAACAAGAAAAATAATTGACATACCTTATTGTAAAAATGAAGAACAAAGAGGAGCATGTAATTGCAAAGGCCAACACATCCTATGAAACTGTATGCAGGGTTGGAACAAGAGTGGGGCCAAAGAGGACAGTGTAAAATCTAAGGAGGCTCCAACCGTCTGGGTGGGACGAGAACAGGTCAATTCTGAGGTGAATACCCCTCTACATTTGTAAATAGACAGAGTTCTCCTGAAGGGCAGAGTGGACCATATTTCACACGGACAAACTCTTCGGCACACTGGCTGCATTTTTAGGAGTTGATCGTAAAGCAGTAATTAAACAAAGACGCAAGAAAAGACATCCAGGACAACTCTCCAGAATCAGGAAATAAGAAAGAAAACCAGGTACTGTGGTTCACACCTGCAGTTCCAGCCCGGAGGAGGCTGAGGCAGGAGCATGGAGGGTTCCAGGCCTATCTGGACTAATTAGTGAGAGCTTCTCTCAAATCAAACGAAACAGAGATGTCCATGTGTTAGTATGGTTGCCTAGCATGCAGGAAGCCCTGGGTTTGATCCCCAGCACTACCAACCTGCATAGACCAGCATACCTGTAACGCTGGCACATAATGGCACTTGGGAGGCAGAGGCAGGAGGGCCAGCTCTTTAGGCTCATCCTTGGCCCAGCAGCAAGCTAGAGGCCAATCTATCTGACGTGACCCTGACCAGACTCCAGGCAGAGGGCTTGTTTTCTGACCTTGCCTCCTCCTTCTCACCCAGGTTTATGACTTGAGAATTCTCTCGGGTTCTGCCCTGGCCCTGGGTGCATTAGAGGATGACAAGGAAATCATGTTGTTCATCAACCAGGCATGGATAGAAGGATCCTTCTACTCCTGTAACTCTGGCCAAATAAACAAAAATTGCTTCCTTATCTCTGGGGCCTCTGATTTCAATGATTATCAATTTAAGCCTCTTGTGGGATACCTGGGGAGATAATTTCTCACCAAGAGAATGGTGGGAGGACAGAAAGACAAAGAGAGAGCAGGAGGGAAGGAGAGTGAACTGTAATTTGTCTAATTTTTCTGTTTCTAGTTTGGGCCTAAGGGGATTCTCATATACGCGTTTTGATTGGGTCCATCTTAATCTCCAGTGTGCATATGCAGTAGAGTCGGGCCAGTGCTGGGTCTTAGGCAGACACGTACTTGACTTTCAAGGGTACTGAACCCCAGCTCTGATATGGGAGTGGTGAAGAAGGGCTGGTCCAGCTGAAGTGCTCAGAACTGGTCCTAACAGATCAGACAAACGTATGGGAATAGGGAATGACCACAACACGGCTCACTCCTGTAAACCTCCAAGTGTGGGGTGGTGAATCAGAGTCCTGAGGAACTTTGCTGGGGTTGCAAGGTATGAAAGACATGTGACTATTCTAAGATCGAGATAGGACGCTAAGTGAAAAGAGGACTTTGGCGTGTGCTCTTATAAAAGAGCAGGCTGTGGCTATACAGAGGCAGGGTGCCTGCCTAACGTGCATGTGGCCCTGATCCCGCCTGTTATTCCTGCTCCTTTCACCATCTTCCTTCTCAGTGGATGTCGCTGAAGTCGAGTAGAGGCTAGACCATTACAGTTCCCCTTCCCTCTTGGGGCCAGATGAGTTTTTTTCTCCCTTTCCAGGCTGGAGGTCTAGCCTTGGCAGAAGAAGGACTGGAGTGAAGCAGAGAGCCACACATCCTCGCTGCCCAGACAGGCACCCCTTTTCTGTCTCATCTGTCCTGTGTCCCAGAACAGCAGTGAGCTAGTTGACTGGCCTGGAAGTCCCTGTCTTCTTCTGCCTTTGGCCCATTGTGGCCCAGGGACCAATCCTCCCCTCTGCTGAGTTGCAGCAAGAGGGAGGGAAGAGGCTCATCTCCAGCTGGCCAGGGAGATAGGTCTTCTTGTGCCCATGAACCCCTCCTCCCCATGGGCTTGTCCACAGGGGCTTGGGATCAGCCAGAAAAGTCAGGCAGCTCACTAGAGCCAGGGGACATGAGGTTCCTTTGCTAGACTAAGTTCTGTCCCTGGGAGTTGCACGGTGCCTAGCCCCACCCCTTGCTCTGTGCCCCCCCCTCCACTGCCGGAGACTTTGACCTTGTGTTCCAGTCCTAGCTGGTGGGCTGAGGACTGAAGTCAACACACCCCAGAATCTGGAACATTTTTTCTGGAAACGGGAACCTGCAACCGCACACCTATTTCCTCCAGACACCTGGACCGAGCGGTAAGTGGCAGATGAAAGTGTGAGCTGGGGAGGGGACAGAGCAACATGGCGACTTCCCCAGGTCAACAACTGTGCTTGAGATTGGTGACACAAAAAAGACAGTCAAGAAAACATCCTTCAGAGAGATAGCACTGTGCCCCATGGAGTCAGATGGGAACAGCAGGTTAAGAACGCCACCTCTCCAAGCCTCAGTTTCCCTCACTCTGGAACACGGAATCTTTTGCTTGCTTGTTTGTTTTCTGAGGCAGGGTTTCTCTGTGTAGCCCTGGTTGTCCTGGAACTCACTCAGTAGACCACCAGGCTGGCCTTAAACTCAGACATCCATCTACCCCTGCCTCTCTAGTCCTGGGATTAAAGGCATGAGCCACCACGCCTAACTCAGAACACAGAGTCATTGATCAAAGTTCTTTATTATACTATTGATTAATTGATTTGGTATGGGGGTGACTCACACTTGCCACATTCTACATGGGGAGGCCAAAGGAAAACTTCTGGAACTAACTTCTCTCTTTCCACCATGTGGGTCTCAGTGAAACACAGACTGTAAGGTGTAGTGGCAGGGACCTTCACCAGCCAAGCCGTCTTGAAGGCTCTGGGATGTGGGGTCTTGACTCATCTTACAGGGTGAATTTGAGAATTAGAAGGCAGATAGATATGAAATGCCTGATGCTGACCTGTGCTTAGTAAGTGACAAAAAGGGTCTTTATCACTGCACTGGGGAAGGGCTTGGTCCTCAGTCTCTTATAACTGTTGTTCCAACTTAAAGGTGAACTGGAAATGCCACCTGTACAAGATATAGTCACTTGGTGTAGCCTGGCTGAGCTGGCCTTTTAGTTTTACAAGTCTTTCATGCTCTATTAAGAGCATGTGACAAAAAAACAAGATGCTTCCTCCGATTGCTTTCTAGGGGACAAAGGTTATAATCAGAGACACAAAAAGAAAAGTCAGGGCCAGCTAATCTCTGTCTCTGCTTAAATATTTCTAGAGTGCAGTGAGATTCACTCAGGCTGAACTAGATGAGAATGTATCCCACACAGGCGGTAGGTGTGGCTGTCAGCTGCCCCTCCTCTCCTTCAGCTTCTATCCCTGGTTTAGGATGACAATAAAGGACATTTCTCCTAGAGCAGTTGACTGCAGGATGAAGGTGTTGGGTTGTGTGCATTGCGTCTTGTGTCATTACTGATGGTGGGGTCCTATTGGCTCTCCTGGCCATAGTTATGTTGACTTTATTGTCTCTCTCTGTCTCTCTCTTTCTGATCAATGTAATAACTCCACTGGGTCATCTTTGAGGATACACCTTCCAAGCACCTGTGTTATAGCAACTGGCCATAAAACAGGAGCATCCCATCACTAGCGTACAAATGGCAGCAACCGCGAGGAAACGGTTGACAGTCCCAGAGCTAAGCACTGCATGCACGGATGGTCTTACCTGAGTCTGGTCCACGGCTTTAGCAGCCTGGCTCCTGCTTCTAGTCAGACTGCACGCCTTCACATTGCCTCCACTAGAGCTACCTGTGTCGTGTCAGATGTGATCATTGGGAGCACACGCTCTCCTCTTCCGGGCGGGCTGGGAGCTGCTCTCCCTGACAGTCAGGTCCAGTGACTCCGCCAGGCTCACAAAATCAGTGCCTGTCAGAGCTGGGCTGAGCTCAGCATGTCTGCCTTGCTAATCCATCAGACTATTGTTTCTGTGTACTGTGTGCTGTGTGCTGTGTGCTGTGTTCTGTGTACTGTGTACTGTGTGCTGTATGCCGTGTGCTGTGTGCTGTGTTCTGTGTGCTGTGTTCTGTGTACTGTGTGCTGTGTGCTGTGTGCTGTGTACTGTGTGCTGTGTGCTGTGTACTGTGTGCTGTGTGCTGTGTACTGTGTGCTGTGTGCTGTNGTGCTGTGTGCTGTGTACTGTGTGCTGTGTGCTGTGTGCTGTGTACTGTGTGCTGTGTGCTGTGTGCTGTGTACTGTGTGCTGTGTGCTGTGTACTGTGTGCTGTGTGCTGTGTGCTGTGTACTGTGTGCTGTGTGCTGTGTGCTGAGTACTGCGGGCTGTGTTCTGAGTACTGTATACTCAGTACTGTGTACCGAGTCCTGAGTACCGTGTACTGAGCACGTGTACTGGGTACTGGGTACTATGTTCTGAAGGCCAACCAGGCACCGTAGCAGGAACCTCTGCAGAGCCCAGCATTGAATCTTTAAGACAGCTGATGAGATTGGAGTTATTCTTGTTTTACTAATGAAGAGGTCTTGTCTCAGGGGTAAGGGTGCAGAGGGGGGATGGGGGTTCTGCTTCCTAAACCCCCAACACCCAACTTCAAGCTGCCACCCTCTGTTTGTGGACTCAGCCCCCAATTTGGTGTCGGAAAACCCCGGCAGAGTCCAGCCTTTGTGGCCTGAAGCCATCCCCCTTTGCAAAACTAGGCCATATTGAGAATGTTCCGCTGTTCAGGGCCCCAGGCTGGCGTTGCCAAGAGCCAGGGTTTGTGGGAGGCCAGCTGAGTGCAAAGGAGGAGAAGTTGAGCTTGGCCCTTCCGGACACACACAATCCCTTTGTTCTGCCTCCCAGGAGTTGGCTGAAAGGCACAAGGTCAAAAGCTACTAGGCCTGAACATCTGAAGGTGCTGCCAGCTCGGCACCCCAAGGCAGGCCTAGTCCTCTGCTAGGAGAGGAGGTCCTGCGGGCAAACCCTGCATTGGGGATGCTCCAAGCCGCATCAGCTAGCCGGCAGCCTGGCACATAGTAGGTGCAGTAAATGTGTGCTGCATTTTCTAGAGTTCCAGTTAAATTCCAACACCAGCACTTGGTGGCAGTGTGTGAGAGACACTCCACCCCCTGAGCCTCAGTTTCCTTATCTGTAGAGTGGGACTAAAAGCAGCAGCCCTGACACAGGAGGCTTAGGTGTGAGGATGAGGGCACACAGTAGGCCTTCCCTGAAGGTGGGAGCCCCTCCTCCACATTGGCGCTGCTCTACCTTTATTGTTACCCCTGCCCTCCCCACTCCTGCCAGCTTTGTTTTACTAAGTTGCAACTTAGTAACTTGCCCAGGGTTGACAGCTAGCAGGGCTGAGCTCTTCCATTTGAAGGTGGTACTCCTGACCACTGGCCCAGCCTGTAATACCGGTGGCTGAGAGCAACCTTGGTGTGGCGCCCAGGGAGCCTCTGTAATGATCAGCCCAGCGACTTTAGGCAAGCGGTTTGCCTCTACACAGCTCAGGGTTTCTACTTGCAAACAGGAACCTTGAGGATGGAAAGATGGCCTAGAGTTAAGAGCCTGCACCGCTCTTCCGGAGGCCTCAAGTTCAGGTCAGGAGTCTCACAACCCCCTGTAAGCCCAGGAGATCTGACACCCTCTACTTGCCTCCACTAGGTGCCTTGCACTCAGGTTACACATGCACACATGTGCACACACATTCACACATGTGCACATACATGCACATATAGATACGTAAAAATAAAATAAACCTTTTTTAAAAATTGGAAGACTATCTCTTACATTCTAGAATCTTGGACTCGTGGTCATCACCAATGGTAGGGACTTGGCAGTGTGCTTGGTGCCTTCCAAGCTGTCAGGAGCCCACCCTGATGGTGGTAGTGATAGTGACCCTCAGTCCACTCTCTCCTCTCGCAGGCTGGTGTGATGCGTGTGGTCGTGATTGGAGCGGGAGTCATTGGACTGTCCACGGCCCTCTGCATTCACGAGCGTTACCACCCAGCGCAACCACTGCACATGACGGTCTACGCAGACCGCTTCACCCCGTTCACCACTAGCGACGTGGCTGCGGGCTTATGGCAGCCCTACCTCTCAGACTCCAGCAACCCACAGGAAGCGTGAGTAGAGGTCCCATGTGGCAGTCTTGAGACTCAGAAATCTGAGTCCACAGAGGAACCCTTTCATCACAATCCTTATCACCAAGGACAAGTCCCTTGGGGATGCTCCGACCTGTGTCCCAGAGCTTGGGGGTGGAGGGGAGTGGCCTATAAGCTTGAGGTCATCAAGGGCAACACAACGAGACTTAGAATAAAACATAAACAACAGGTGACTGCACCTACCTGTCATCCTGTAACTCAGGAAGCACAGTCCCTGCAAGCTGGAGACTAGCCTGATCTACAGTCCTGGGCTAGTCAAGAATACACAGGGAGAGTAAATAAATAAGGAAAGAAGACTAAAGCAGTAAGAAATGATGATCTGGACAGCAGACACAGCTGTGGTCCCCGATCCTAGGAAAGTCATCCTGGGCATTGTTGATCCCATCTGGCCGAGAATAAGACCACTACCACATTTGCTGAGCCAAATCTGAAGCAAACATATTTTTTTTTCCCTCTGAGACAGAGTTTCTCTGTGTAACAGCTCTAGCTGTCCTGGAACTCATGCTGTAGACCAGGCTGGGCTTGAACTCACAGAGATCGGCCTGCCTCTGCCTCCCAAATGCTGGGATTAAAGATGTGTGCCACCCCCCCACACACACACCTGAAGCAAGCATTTTTAAAAACTAGCCAGGATGATAGGCACTGGCTAGGTCCATACCTGGGATTGCTAGGTATGGCCTCAGATACCTGACATACTTCCTGCCTATGTGTGATCCAGTACACCCTGTGCAGTTGGGGCAACCAACCTTGTTTACAGAAGTGAAAACACATGGGTTATTAACTTACATGAACAACAAAAGTTGTCTGTCCTTGGGCAAGTGGGGCTTGCAGGTCAGAGGATTTCTGCATGCGAGCTATCTTAAGCACAACAGGCTTGTGTCCGAAACTGCAACAGAGTGGCTAGGGAGATGGCTAGGATGTACCGCCTTTGCTGCTCAAGTCTTACCACGTGGTCAAGATCTCCAGAATCCATTTCATTCTGGATGCCGTCACTGCGTCAGTAATCCCAGGCTATCCTTGTTAGGGCCACTTCAGGAGGACATCAGAGAATCGCCCAAAACTCACAGCCCAGCTAAGCCAGAGCACAGAACAGCAAACAGCAAATAAACAAGGTAGGAAGACCAGGCAGCAGCCAAAGTCTGACCTTCCCATGAGGACCACAGCAGGTGCGTGTGTGCGTATACACACACGGGAAATAAATAAACGTGGAGGCCCATCCTGTGAGACCTTCCAGCACTGGTTGGCTCGCAACGCCACTGCACTGATGCATGCAGAGATTGCCAAAGCAAACGTAGTTGACTGGAGAAGGCACAGAAGGTCATGATGTGTGTTTAGTAGCTGACACGTGTCAACACGAACCCTCAGTGGATAGCATCACACAGACCCTAATGCTCAGCCCTGTCAAGAATCTCGGAAACCGTGTTTCTGTCCATGGTATTGCTTCCATCTTGTGTTTTCATCCTCAAACACAGCTCCCAAGGTCACTACAAGGTTGTTTCCAATCTTTCTTTCTTTTTCTTCTTCTTCTTTTTTTTGTTGTTTTATTTTGTTTTTTTGAGACAGAGTCTCACCATGTAGCTCTGAAAACCCACTATGTAGATCAAGCTGGCCTCGAACTCATAGCGATCTGCCTGTCTCTGCCTCCTTGTAGGATTTTAAAGGTGTGTGCTCCTACACGTGACCTTGATGTTAGCTTCTTGAGGACCAGTGACTGCAGAGAGAACTAGGGACCAGGCACAGAGTCTTCAGCCAGAAAGCACTGGCCCAGCCTGGCTAGAATGGAGCCGGCTGTGTGCCTGAGAAGAGGGACAAGCCAGTGTCTGTTCCCTGCCCGCTGTGCTCACAGTGGGGGTGCTCAGCTCCAGGCTGCACTGTGTGATTCCCAGTGTGAGCCCAGACTCCAGGCGTGTTCCTCGGGTGTACTCTGGGATGCTTTTCTTCCTGGTTTTCCATCTGGGAAGCCAGGCGTAGGAGAGCTATTTGGAGCACTGACGGAGCGAGCCCTGTGGATATCTGGGTTTTGCACTACACAGGCTGACTTGCACAGTTCTGCCCAGACTGCTGAGTGACCAAGACCCTGATGTCATTTTGATTAGGAATAAGTTTGGGGTCACAAAGAAAGAAAACAATATTCCAAGTGAAGTGTCCGGACAAGGCAACCCTTATCTTGATCAAGAGGGTGTGACCAGAAGACCAAACATGTGAAGACACGAAATGCATTCAAACTTTATTCCAACCCAAATGGTAGCTGTGTCCTTCCCCCCATTGGCTGAGGTCCAATCTCTTATTCTGTGTGTGTGTGTGTGTGTGTGTGTGTGTGTGTGTTTTCACCCTGAGATAAGACTTCTCTGAGTAGTTCTGACTGTCCTGGAACTCGCTCTGTAAACCAGGTTAACCTCAAACTCACAGAGATCCACCTGCCTCTGCCTCCTGAGTGCTGGAATTATTATTGGGTAGTTTAAAAAGAATTTGTGCACAGGAAAAAAGGGGGAGGGAGAGAGGGGCCTCAGCTCCAGGTTGTCAAATTTCTTAAGGTCTCACAAGGTAGGGGCTAAAAAGATTTTCATTTCTTGACCCAAACTCAGGTTTTAAAGTAACTGGCAGAAGAGACTCACATGTGGTATTTCTTATGTTTCCAGGGAGTGGAGTCAGCAAACCTTCGACTACCTGCTGAGCCATATCCATTCCCAAAATGCTGAAAAAATGGGCTTGTCCCTAATCTCAGGCTACAATCTCTTCCAACATGAAGTTCCGGTGAGCCAAGAATCCTTTACCGTGAGGGCAACACGCAAGGGTGCAGAGAAACTACAGAGCTACACCACTCTGTGGGTAGAACGGAAGGTGTATTGGGAACCAAATTGCCAAGGCCATTTCTTGGGGTGTATCAGAGACAGAGAGAGAGAAAATGGAGGAAAAGCCAGCAGACTTTATGTCAGTGGGGTGTGGATCTGACTGATACAGGCTATACAACAGAGTGGGAAATAGGTGTCCTTACCCAAGGTAGCTGACCTTTGAGGGAAAGAAGGTTAAAGGAGGTTCCTGGATTAGGGGTTCCCTGTTCTGCTTTTCTGGTGAAGAGAAACCCAGAAACCCACCTTTAGGTTTGTCTACCCAGTAACAATCAGTTGTGGTAGAAGCTTCACCACCGCCCCTGGCATCCGTGTACCCCAAGTCTGGAGTGTTCAGGTGGAAGCTCCACCCCCGCCCCTGGCATCCGTGTACCCCGAGTCTGGAGTGTTCAGGTGGAAGCTCCACCCCCGCCCCTGGCATCCGTGTACCCCGAGTCTGGAGTGTTCAGGTGGAAGCTCCACCCCCACCCCTGGCATCCGTGTACCCCGAGTCTGGAGTGTTCAGGTGGAAGCTCCACCCCAAGCTCCCTCCCCCATCTCTCTCCAAATCCTGCCACATCTCAGAAAGCCCTCCAAATGACTCCTCCCCCCAGAGGTGCTCAAGATCACTTCCATGGGATATTTAAATTGCTCCTCAGAAAACAGACATGCTTTCCAGTCTTTCTTCCCTGTCTCTTCTCTGGGGAACTGGAAAGTCATTTGGGAGCATTTTATTCATTAAACCTGGACTTCTTCTAATTCGGTTTGATTTGGTCTAATGCGGATTGCTGTGTCGGCAGAGAGGCTTATTGGGGTACAGAAACTTTTCACAATTCATCTCCCTACCCTGCTAAAACCCTCTGTTTAGGACATCACCAGCACTGCCATATGGGGGGGTGATTTGAACCTAACAGGGCACAGATGGGGCTGGGGTTCTGAGCTGGGGGAGTACTCAGAGGTCACAGACTTGCATTCAAATTAGATTTATTTATTTGTTTATTTATTTTTATTCTGGTGGAGGTGAGGATCAGGGTGTGTCTTGTCACTGAGCTACCCCCAGCCTCAGGTCCACTGAGATTCTCTGTCTTTCCCCACCACTTCCTTGATGCTAAGTAGAGTGAGCATAGACTTGAGCCTAACTGTATGAGGTCACATCTCAGCTCTACCTCTTCACGGTGTGACTTCAGACAAGACTTGACCTCTCTAAGGTCATTTGGTCTGTCTGTAAGGATGCTCACTGCATCCACCTCAATGGCTGGTTGTGGAGACCCAACAACAGAGTCATATAAATAAAGCTGCTTAATAGGTTTTCTGTAACCAGATAATAGGTTTCTTGACTGATACAGTAAGCTAGATCAAGTCGAATTGAAAAAGCAAAGAAACGGGTATATTTGAGCAAAGCAACTCCCAATGAGACCTCTAGCCCCAGAGATTGGACCAGAGATGCTACGTGGCTGAACTAAAGCATGGAGCATAAATACCCTGTAGACGAGGGTTGATGATGTGTCCTGCACAAACTGAGTTTGTGCCCAAGAATGGTCAAAGATGACCACTTTAGGTGGGGTCTTGGGTTATTGGCAGCTTCAGGGGAGGAGCTGCCACAGCCACCAAGAACATAGAAGTACGCTTTTTGGTGCCTTTTCTTTGTTGGAGAATCTCTGAGAAGATGTGGTTTGGAGAAAGAGGGATGGGGCTTTCTGGATCCAGCAGGAGTGAGCTGGAGGTCCAGCTGGACACTGCTGACTACCCATCATCCAGCAGCATTCTGTGAGTTTCTGTTTACCCTGATGATCAAGCCCATCTATCCCTGTAAGCCTGGCTCTGCTTTCTCCTCAGGACCCTTCCTGGAGAAACACAGTTCTGGGATTTCGGAGATTGACCCCCAGAGAGATGGATATATTCCCTGAGTACAGGTAAAATCCCATCACGGGCCAAGACACTGGGCATGACAATTCAGACAGAACTGTCTAGAAAGCAGCCAAGAACAGAAGCACCAGTTTGCCATCCCATCTCAGTCCTAGAGCCCCTGGCACCCTGTACTTCTGGGCTGAAATGTCAATCAATTTTATATCCATATGATGAAATACTAGACACAAGTAACCTTTGCAAAAAGGCTTGTTTTAGTTCATGAGGGTGCTTGTCAGAGCTGCTTGTATCCCAAGCTATGAAGCAAAGAGAGGGGATGATGAAGTCCCACAGTGACCTTTGAAGGAAGCATCTGATGACTGCGGCTCCGTCCCTAACCCTAACCTTCTAATCCCATCACCTCTCAGTGCTGTCACCTCAGAGGCCAATCCTGTGCATAGAACCATTGAAGGACATTCAGCATTTAAACCGTAGCACTCCACTTTGTCAAACCACTCTCTCAAATGAGGAAACAGAACCTCAGAGGGGCTAAAGGCCTTCCCAGGGCCACACAGCCACATGACCATACTCAGAATCCAGGCCAGCCTGTGTGCTTTCACACTCCTGGCCTCTGGTCCCCTCCTCACCTGACCCCATGCCCCAAAATATCTAGACTTTATTTGCATTTCCCAGAATGCCACAGTTTGATGCATTAAGCTGAACCCCTACCATCACCCCACTGTGGACTCTCAAACCTCAGATTCTGACCTCTTTGCCCCTCTGACTCTAGCTATGGCTGGTTCAACACAAGCCTGTCTTTAGAGGGGAAGAAGTACCTGCCCTGGCTGACTGAGAGGTAAGAGCGGAAGCTTTTCTCTGAGAAGGACAGGTCTCAGGGGCCAAGCTGTAGAAGAGTAATTGTGTTGCCAAACTCCAAGGCTGAGGAAAATCCCAGGGTGCTGTGTCGGAGCTGTCCCTGGTCCTGACCTTCATTCGCTCTGTGCTGAGGCGATGGTTCTGCACTCCAGACTTTCATTTGCTGTACTTGTTAACACTCATGCTCATATATGGTAGTTTAAAATGGATTTCAATGTTTTTCTAGATATAGTTACATAGTTTGCATAAATTAGCTTTTAAAACATTTCTCTCCCTTTCATTTTTCTTCTCTAACTGCTCTCACAAGTATCCCTAGGACCATGTTAAGTGATACAGTCAAGGGCAGATGTTCTGTCTGGCTACTGATGTTTTAACATGAATCATATAGTGTTCCACATTAGCAAACATTAGCTTGGGGATCACATAATTCATATTAAAGGAGACTTGATATATTTCCTATAATTTATTAAAATTTTGAAAACCTCTGAAATGTATAGAGACCTTTGTGATCTGAGAATACCTTTTAATAGGCTTTCAGGAGCCTACTCCACACCCACTGAGTCTGAGGCCCTGGGGCAACAGCCCAGAAGTTTGGTTTTCATCTTTGTCTTTTTGAGACAGGGTCTCACTATAGCGTAGCCCTGGCAGGAGTGGAATTCTCTATGTAGACCAACTTGACACAGAACTCGCAGATATCTGCCTGCTTCTCAAGTGCTGGGATTAATGGAGAGTCTCATGTCTAGTAGTCTAGAATTTTTGTAAGTCAATAAGTTCCCTGTGTGAGTGTAGCTATCAGCCAAACTTGGGAACCATGTCATGTGAGTGTTTTCCTGAGAAGTTACAACGCACACACACACACACACACACACACACACACACACACACACACGTGATTACTCACCCCAGATAGGGAACCCACAACAGACTAATTATTACGTCAAAGTCCAACTTGGTGAAACCAATGAGTGCCTTGAGTTAGTAACAGCAATATGGGTGATGGGTCATTTACAGGAGTAGAATGACTCAAAGACACTGTGTCATCAAAAAGCACAGCCCAACACAGGTGAAAACTGTGACCCTGGTGATCTCTGCTCCTCTCGGAGGCAGCTGCATGTCTGGGAGAATCTTCCAGGACGGGTGTTACAGATCTGAAGGAATTGCGCCACAACAAACCATTGGGATGACAACACTACTCTTGTCCTTGGGACACTGTGACCCCTGACCAGACTCTTCCCAGGTGTTCCATCATGAAGAAATTAGGTAGTTAGAATTCCTTCTGGAGAAAACTTTTGGATAGTTATGGTTTCTAACTCGTTTGATGGGTTTTCAGTGCCGGGTTCAAAACCAAGGCCTCGCATAGTCTGAGCAAACATGCCAACACTGAGCGCTTCTCTGGGACATTCAAAGAGAGAGATGGGTATTCCCCAGGCCCACTGTCTCTGGTGCTCTAACAAAGGTGCATTTGACAGTGGTCCAACTCTGCCTCTTCTCCCCACACCCCTAAACTTTGTCCCTTTTGATATAAAGCAATATGATGACAACAGAATGTAATGAAAGAAAGAAGCTGGGTTTGTGTCCCAATCTCTCAGTGCACAGCTCTCTCTGTGACTTTTAGGAAGAGCCTTCTCCATCTCTCAGTAAGGGGCAGGACCTCCAAGAAGACCTTGTTTTCAAAGGATGCTTTTCAGGCCACTGGTCCAGTTGGGTGCCCGTGAACTAAATGGCTACATTGGAGCATATGGGGCTATGTCCACTAGAATGTCCCCTGTGTTGCCCTCTAGGAAGGATGTGGCAAAGAAGAGAAATTGGGGCTGGTTTGATGTGTCTCTTCATTCCAGGTTGACAGAGAGGGGCGTGAAGCTCTTTCATCGGAAGGTCGAGTCTTTTGAAGAGGTGAGTGGCAGGGGTGTGAGGGACGAAGGTAGGCTATTTCCTGCTGCTGTGTGGGAAACCCCTTCTTAGACTCTCAGAGCTCCTGCAGGCCTGATCCAGGCTCTAAGCCTGGTCTCAACCCCAGAAGGCCTTGGGCATTCTCGATGTTGGTGGTAAGAAGGAAACAATGGAATCCCAGAGACCAGAGGGACTGGGTCTGTCTGACCTCAGCTGTGTTTCAGAGTCAGCTCTAGTTCACGGTGCAGTTCAGACTCTCCCATGTTTCCCACTGACACGTGGGTTGACATTTCTGCAATTCCCAGGCACTCGACTATGGCCACAGGTACACCATCAGCATTGACAGTGATGAGATCAGCCCAGCTGTGTGCCTTCATGTAGTCCCAGAATGCAAAATAATGCTTGGCACAGGCAAAAGCTCAGCATACCCAACTGCTGGTACTGAGCTTACTGGGGTCAGGTCTGGCCCTGATCGACACATGGGCTCTGTGGTTGACTCTATCACAGCTCCCCTTCCCCGTGGCTCTAAGACAGTACACACTTAACAGTTTATGTGTCCATGGTAGCTTTGTGAGGGAGTCACCAGAGATGGACAGGGAGCATGTGAAGTTTTCTTTAAGGTTTTAGGAAAGTTCTCCCTCCACAGTCCTCTCTGCCCAGCAGTCTCTCCTCAGGGTCTCACAGCGTCCTTGCTGGCCCGAGGTGAGGCTGCACAGAGAAACCCTGTCCCCAGAAGCAAACAACGAACGATAACAAAGAGGCTGGAGGGGGCAGGGCCCAGAACAGTCCTCACTCCTTCCTGTCCCTTGACTGTTCCTGCTGCCAGGTGGCAAGAGGAGGTGTGGACGTGATCATCAACTGTACCGGGGTGTGGGCCGGGGCACTGCAAACAGACGCCTTGCTGCAGCCAGGCCGGGGCCAGATCATTCAGGTGAGGCTGTGGTCAATGGAAAGCTCCCACCACTCCGAAGCTGGTGGATGGGTATGTTGAGTGACTCCAGCCTTTAAGGAGGTGACTTACTGAAGAAACAAGGACCAGCCTACTCCATGCACCCCAAAAGTTCTGTCTTGGAATTTCTTCCCCTTTAGCAAAGTGTATGTGGAAATGTCTCTATCATGTGGGAGCCATAGCACAGGCCTGAGTTATAAAGAAAATGTCGAGCCTTTATAAAGTGCTTCTCAAGTGCCCAATTCGTGCCTTCAGTTAGTCCTTACCACAACCCTTTGAGAAGGTTTTGTCAATCAAACACAGCCACTCTGGAGCACGGAGGTATCAAGTAACACGGGCAGGATAAGAACCCAGGCTAACTGGTCTGTCGGTGTCACCATTGTCCCATGCTTCTCATGATGTGTGTGCATGCTTGCCTGTTTGTGGGCACACTGACGTGAATGTGCACATGAGTATTGATATGTGTGTGGAGTGTGTGTATGCGTGGGTTGATAAGTGTGTGTGCTTGCTCCTGTGGGCTAAGGTTTTTTCCATAGACATGTGGTGAGGACACAGGATACTCCGGGGAGCAAGGAGAGCTGTCTGTCAGGTGGCGCTCCTGCAGTTTTGGGTCAGAGGGTCATGGGGAGCAAACTAAAGAGAAAACCACTGGCCTCGTTCTCTGACAAGATGTGTCTGCCTTGAATCAACAGGTGGAGGCCCCTTGGATGAAGCACTTCGTCCTCACCCATGACTCAAGCCTTGGCATCTACAATTCCCCATACATCATCCCAGGGTAAATCTCTGGCTCATCTAAGGTCACAGAGGGATCACTTTTATGGCCTCTTAACACTTCATCCACCTGTCTTACAAATGGGCGTAGGCAATGGAATCCCTAGGATGGTGGGATTCAACCCTGATTGGACTTTATCCTGAGCATTCCTTTTGGTGGCAGTGGTGTAAAGCCAGGACAAAGACCCTGATACACAGGCAGTGACACCAAAGGTGGTCAGAAAGGCAACAGATGGAGTGGGGAGAACAATTGTGCTGACGGTGTTGATGATGTTGACCGTGGAGGTGATGGCGCCTGGGTGGCGGTGTTGAGGGGATGGCAAGACTATCGGTGATGAATGGCAGTAGCATGATCATTGATGGGGAAAGATGGTGCTAATGGGGATGTTGACAGTCATCGTGACATAGTTAAGTGGCAGTGTTAATATGATCACTGTCATTGATGGTGGTGGAGTGGGAAAGACGTTTGGTGTTGATGAAGACGAAGCGTGTTTCTAGCATGGCAGAGATGCTGATTCCAAGGCAGGGATGGCACGGTGGTGCTGGCATGGCAGAGATGCTGATTCCAGGCAGGGATGGCACGGTGGTGCTGGCATGGCAGAGATGCTGATTCCANGGCATGGCAGAGATGCTGATTCCAGGCAGGGATGGCACGGTGGTGCTGGCATGGCAGAGATGCTGATTCCAGGCAGGGATGGCACGGTGGTGCTGCCATGGCAGAGATGCTGATTCTAAGGCAGGGATGGCACAGTGGTGCTGGATGTCCGGGTAGTGATATGAATGGTGTGTCAGTGTTACATGTCTTGGGGGTGACTTTATTGGCATGGTGGAGGTGGCAATATCACGATGGTGTTGCTTTGGTGGTATAAATGGTGACAGGGTTGGTGTTGATGACATTGCCGTTTGTGTGTTGCTGTGTCTGTCTTCACATGACTTCCGGGCACCTGAACTCAGGTCCTCACTGCTGAGCTGCAAGCCCTTTATCCCCTGAGTCGCCTCCTTTGTTGATAGAGATGACAGTACTGTTGGCAATTGCGATTCTGTGGATGGGTGGCACAGTGGGTTGATGGCAATCACAACGGCAGTGGGGTGTGTTTAGCAGGGATGGCAAGGTTGACAGGGTTGGGTGACTCAGTGGAGAAAGGAGGAGTGGGGAGAGGTGCCTCCATCTGTCAGGCTTCATTTTCGTTAGCCCTCTGTATTTTGATCTAGGTCCAAGACAGTTACTCTCGGAGGTGTCTTCCAGCTGGGGAACTGGAACGAATTAAACAGTGTCCATGACCACAACAGCATTTGGAAAAGATGCTGTAAACTGGAGCCTACCCTGAAGGTCAGTGCCCTAGACCAGGGCATCTGGGTCCTGATGGGAGGATGTCTCTAAGGGGCTAAGTGGGCAAGTTAACCCCAGACAGACTGGAGTACACAGCAGCATTTGACAGTGTTCAGAGAAGTCCTCACTGGGGGCTAATGACACCTCACTGGCCCTTCTGAGAAGGTACTTCATAGGGTGGCATCTTAGTGTTTTCACAGGGAGCAGGTGTACTTGATGCCTATAAGCCTCCATTTTCATGTTTGCCTGATCATGGCGAGGCTGACAAGATCAGTGGGAGGCAGTGCTGGGTTGGCGGTGACAACTGTAGTGGTGGGGATAGTGACATGATGAGAACCATTGGTAATACCAGAACAATGGCTGCTGGCGATTGTGGTCATTGCTATGGATAAACAAATATGAGGGGCAGATGGTAAAGGAGATGGCTCAGGGATACAAGACTTGCAGCACAGAAGTGAGGACCTGATCTCCAGAACTCTCGTAAAGAAGGTGCAGCAGCACACACCTGTAAGTCCAGC
>JAQHUG010000089.1:3591785-3605214 GCA_028555095.1 Dicrostonyx torquatus | reverse complement strand
TGTGTCTGTGTGTATGTGTGTGGAGAATCACCAGTGAAAGGAACACTGCAGATGTCTCTGACTTCAAGGTTTCATGGTTCTGCATTTCCCGTGCTAGGGGATGAAGCGAGAGTCTAGATAGGGTACCACCCTATCCCTCCCCAAATAGCTTTCCCCAAGCTAGTCCCAGGCCTTGCCCACCATCTGGCTAACACACTGATAGAGCTCATGGCATCTGGTTTAACCAAGGCTCTTTAGAAAGCCCCTGGCCTTGCACTGTAGCCAAGCTTTCCTGAGCCCTCCTTGATGTCCCTTCTGCATCTGGCCACCATCTCTTTCTTCTCCCAGGTCATCCATAACTATGGTCATGGAGGCTATGGGATCACAGTTCACTGGGGTTGTGCAATGGAGGCAGCCAACCTCTTTGGGAAAATTCTAGAAGAAAAGAAGTTGTCCAGGACGCCACCATCCCACCTCTGAGGACTCAAGTGACCATCACTTGCCCCATGAGGACACCCCAGCGCCCTACAGCCAATTAATTGATATTTTTCTTGGTGATCTTTTTCACTTCCGCTCCCCAGCTTCCTTAGGCAAAGGTGTGAGGTGGGAAAATTCTGGTCCTCCCCCATACATCCCATCTGGTAAAGTATCCACAGGATGCTGGCTGGCCCTAAACCAGTTTGTGTGAGAGAGGCAGGGCTGAGATCATGTAGCAATGCTATTCTCACGACAGAACTGAGCTCCGGCTGGTTGTACTGGGTGGCAGGGTCTGTGTTCATCTACTAAGGAGTGGTCCAGACACCTCCGGAGTGGTTCACAGCACACTTGATGTCTACTGTAGTAATGGAGGAGGGGGACTCCCGCCCTTGGTATTCTGCTGGTCAACATTATTAAAGCACTCCTTGGCTATCCAAACTCTCTTCAGGGTTGATCCTCCCATTCTCACCACATGCTTATGGTCTTGAGGAGACTTCATCGAGGTTGTACATATGTGTGTAAGGACAGGGAAAGAAGGCTATACTCAGGACCTTGAGCATGCAAGGTAAATGCACCACCACTGAGCAGAACCCCATCCTCTTGAGACTGAAATCAGAGAGAGAAGTGTGCAACCTTGGGACATGGCATATCTTTATGCTTGACAATCTACTGTGTCCATGAATGTGGGTGTGAGCCTCCACGGTCATGATGTGCTGGGGTCAGAGGACAACCTGTAGCAGTTAGTTCTCTCCTTACACCCCGTGGGTCCCAGGGATCAAATTCCGGGCATCAGGCACCTACTTACGGAGTCATCTCAGCAGCAGCACCTCTTGTCATTGTCTGAAATAATTTCTCATATGGAGAGAAACAGATGACATTCCCACTAACAAACAGATTGATTAGAATTAGCTCCCAGCCTTCTGCTCAAGGTCTGCTGGGTTCCGAGGCACGGAGGCTTTATGACAGGTCTCTGCCCTGCTCAAAATACTGATTTGTTTTTTTAAAAAAAGTTTATTCCATTTATTTGGTATGTAGGGGGGGAGCAGTCTTAAGTCAGGAGGTCTGCATAGCCAAGGCTGGGCTTGAACTCACAATCTTCCTGCTTCTGTTTGTCAGGTATTAGTGTACAGAATCATGCTGCCCAGGTAAAGCAGAATCTGTGTGTGTGTGTGTGTGTGTGTGTGTGTGTGTCCACGCATGCGCACCCATGAGTGTTTGAGGATTTTGAGGAGGTCATGTGAAGCTCAGACTGGCCTCAAGCTCACTAAGTGGCTGAGGATAACCTTGAACGTCTGACCCTCTTCCTTCCCCCTCCCAAGTGTTGGGATTCCAGGTGTGTACTTCACTTTAAACTTGAAGAGTTAATTGTTGCTCTTTGGGTAGAAGCTACAACTCTCTCTATTGTCTCCCCCAGAACTCCAGCTTCCTCTCCACAGGAGCCAGGTTATTTGAGGATAAAGAAGTGAAATTGACCAGCTGGAGAGAGGAGGAAGAGGGAGGCGAAAAAGTAAAGACTTCTTGTTACTTAGGACAGCTGAGCTGCCCAAAAATAACTACAAGAAATTTAAAAATTCAAGAAAATGTGACTGAGCTGGGTAGTGGTGGTGCCCTAGGGAGTCTGAGATAGGAAAAAGTGGGCTAGCTTGGGCTACACTGGAAAAGTCTGTCTCGAATATATCAATAATAATAATAATAATAATAAATTAAAATGTGAATGCCAGGACGGGGTTAAAGGGGTGGACACCAACCTGTCCTCACAGAGGCCACTGTGTCTTCCTCCCATTAACAGTGCTGTCTCTACCAAACTTACCTGGTGACTGCATCTCATAGGAGAGATTGAGTCAAAGCACTTCCCTGAATGGACCAAGTCCACCAACTTCAAAGTAAACTGTCACTAGAACACCATCCCCAGTGACCAGACTTAGGCCCTGTAATGTCTGTCACCAACGTTTTAATAAGATGAATTCACAATGCACATTGACTGCTTCCTGTGTGCGTCAGGCGGTAGGACGGTCTCCTCTGGCCTTTGGTGGGGCCTGTAAGTTTCCTTCCTTCCTCCCTGTGTTTCCTCCCTCCCTCCCTGTGTTTCCTCCCTGAATCTCAGGGAAGGGTCATGGGTTCCAGAATCTGGGAGTACACGCGGACTGCCGAGATCTACCTCTGGTCTTTCCTGAGGCCAAGAAAATGGCTTCTCCTCCCCTCTGACAAGTACTTTTCTGAACCTGTGCCAGGGTGTCCTCCCAGGACCTACCTCTGTAGGGCCAGGGCTGCTCTTGACAGAGGGGCCATGAGTGAATGGGGAGGCAGACCCAGAAGGGGCAACGGGCTCCTGGTCCCAAGATAGAGTGGGCCTGCAGTGGGTGCTTCCCCCTGGAGATCCCTCCACCTGTGTAGCCATCTATACACAGCCCAGCCCTGAGGCCTGAGAAAACCAGGACTCGCCATTCGGTAGGGCTGAGGAGGAGCCAAAGCAGAGGGCTCAGAAAACCCTTCTCTGTTTCAGCACACTCTGGCTTTAGGCTTGAGATTCCCCTCAGCTAGGCCTTGGTCTCGGGGAATGGGGTAACAGCTTTCTGAGGTTATAGCCTGGTAGGCACCCACCCAGTTTTTCTCCTCAGAGGCTTATCAGGACCCTCTTCAGCCGGGAACAGCAACTCCAGAGGGAGGGGACCAGGTGGAGGCTGCTTGGCTCAAACTCAAATGCACATTTATCTGCTAGTTTCCACCTGGAAGGCCCTGGAGAGACATCTAGAGGGGCCCAGTCAAGGAAGCAGAGGGCGTCTCTGGCTCCAGAAAAGCTGCTTAAGCCAGACACTAGCTCACTTTAATTCCAAAGAAAGCCTGGGGCTGGGGTGCAGAAGAAACCTACCGGACAAAATGGCAGGTGTCACAGGGGTCTGGGCCTGGACTGTAACTACAGAGATGACTCTCGAAGTGTGTGACTGGGTAACTATATGACATCTGCTCGGCTGGCCCTGAGCTTCCTGGGACCCTCCCACAGTAGCAGTTTCCCCATGCAGATCCTTCCCCCACCACAGAGAATCCCCTGGAGCGAATGCCACCCCACCTTCCCGGGATGGGTGACTCTTGACAAACATGGCCAAACACAGTGAAGATGCAAAACCCTGTCGGTCCACATCACCCTCTTGGTAAGTTCTTGATGTCGGCAGTGACCATAAGTGGCCCAGCTGGGCTCTGCCAGCTCCCTAACCTCAAGGCCAGTTCAGCTCCCAGGGTCATTATTCCTGAGAGCCAGAGTTCGACCTGGGGACATCTGCATTGCTGGTCCCTCGACCAACCATCTCCTGGCCCCACTCCCGGTGGCTGGACTCCTGTAGTCCTCGGCCTTTGGTCTCAATGGGCAAAAAGCAGGAGGCCACGGCAGCTAGGAGGCAGCAGCCACTGTAGACAGCCAAGGTCAGGTACACAGAAGATTCTAGCATCACCTAGGGAGGGAGATAGATAAGAATATCTCAGAGATTCTATCTTACCCCTGTAAGCATGGCCAAGATCAAAAACACCGATGACAACCTATACTGAAGAGGTTGTGGGGAAAAGGGAACTCTCCTGCATTGCTGATGGGAATGCAAGCTGGTACAACCCCTTTGGATATCAGTGTGGCAATTTCTCAGAAAATTAAGAAACAACCTTCCTCAAGACCCAGTAATACCACTTTTGGGTATATATCCAAAGGATGTTCAATCGTGCCACAAGGACATGTGCTCAACTATGTTCATAGCAGCTTTGTTTGTCATAGCCAGAACCTGGAAACAACCCAAATGCCCCCCGACCGAAGAATGGATAAAGAAAATGTGGTACATTTACACAATGGAGTACTACACAGCAGAAAAAAAATAACAACAGCTTGAATTTTGCAAGAAAATGGATGGAACTAGAAAACATCATTTTGAGTGAGGTAACCCAGACACAGACAATTATCACATGTACTCACTCATAGGTGGTTTTTAAACATGAAGCAAAGAAAGCCAGCCTACAAACCATAATCGCAGAGAACTTAGACAACAATGCGGACACTAAGAGAGACTTACATAGATTAATCTACATGGGAAGTAGAAAAAAACCTAAGATCTCCTGAGTAAATTGGGAGCATGGGGGCCTTGGGAGAGGATTAAAGGAGAGAGGGGAAAGGCAGGGAGGGGAGCAGAGAAAAATGTAGAGCTCAATAAATATCAATAAAAAAAAGACCATCTCAGAGCTACAGTAAGGCTGTATGACTGACAGCAAGCCGAGTACTTCATTTTACAGACAGGAGACAGAGGTTCAAGAGCATAGATAAGTCACCAAGTGTGATGACAACACTTCTGAGCCTAACACTGAGAGGCTGGAGGAGGAGGAGCGCTTAAAGTCAAGGCCAGCCTGGGCTTTAGAATAAGACATAGCTCAACAAACAAACAGTATAAGGACCATATTCAATCTTATGTAACAGTGAGGATAGAGCTAGGATCTGAGCTCAGGCCCATCAGGCTTAAGATTCTCTACACTGGCCTGGCAGTGGTGATGCAGCCTTTGATCCCAGCACCCAGGAAGGCAGAGGCAAGAGAATCCTGAATCTAAGTCAGTGCCAGTTACATAGTAAGACTCTGGGTCAAAAACCAAAACCAACCAAAAAGAATCAACACCCAGTCTGATGACATATGTCAGACCACAGACAGTACGGAGCTGAGTCTTCCATCCCTGAGGACCTGACATAGAGGTAAGATATTCTACAGAGGCATTGTGGCCCTCCCTTCAGCT
The DNA here is from genome assembly GCA_028555095.1 of Dicrostonyx torquatus. Classification (NCBI taxonomy): domain Eukaryota; kingdom Metazoa; phylum Chordata; class Mammalia; order Rodentia; family Cricetidae; genus Dicrostonyx; species Dicrostonyx torquatus. The sequence continues at coordinate 3,600,003 of JAQHUG010000089.1, read as the reverse complement.
CTCAGACTACTTTGAGACAATGTCCCCCAAAATTGGGATTACTTCAAGGGTCTAGTGCCAGAAGGAGGAGGAGCCTGGAAGCTGGTGTTGGTCAGAAGGAGCCTGTCTCTCAGGAAGAGCTCACAGAGTTCTGAGGACTTGCTAGACCATCTTGTAGGCTGGAGCGGAGACGATGGCTGGTCAGTGATGGGGAGGACCACAGCGTGATCAGGACCACTAACTACATAAATCTCTGTTTTGTCCTCTGCTTAACAATAAGTTTCACATCAGGACCCTGACAATGGACTTGGTGGGGGTCACTGAACCCCTTTATTGGCTCCTTTTCCCAATATGGCCACAGTGAATGACCCTCAGCTTTTAACCTTTCATCTCTTCAGTTGGTGCATTGAGACTGCTAATTAAGATTTCCAGGATCCAGGGTTTGGCCCTGACAACTCTGGTGACATATAAAGGGAAAACAATGCTGAAATAAATGCCAGTATCCCAATTTCTGAACTACCCAGGACAGGAAAATCTGCAGACAAGGAGCAGACAGATGTTTACTCTGGGCTAGGGGTGACCCCTAATGGATACAGGGATTTGGGGGGAATGACAAAGTAGACAAAGTGGGAGTACATGGCATTACAAATATACTAATGCCGCCAAATTATTTGTTAGAATGCTGTTGGGAAGACCTTTGGAGACCCAGCTCCACCCCTCTGCAGTTTCTTCCTCTACCCTTTCTAGGTTGGCTCCTAGAAAGAACTGACAGGCCACATTCAGCTGCTGCAGGAGCCACTTGTCCGGCTCTCAGAGACAGGCCAATCCTCACCTCCTCCTGGGAATCGGAGACAACCTGATTTCAGGCACATAGAGCTCATATTAACTAAGCCTACTTCCTTACAGTCCAGAACTTTCCCTCTCTTGGACCCAGATTCATCTGGTGGGACTGAAGCCTCTTGTTGCAGATGCTCACTGTGCCATGCAGCCAGTCTGCTTGCAGAATTATTACGGCTCTGTCTGGAGGACACCTGACACTAGGTCATTCTTTTGAGCCTACCCCATTCTCTTCTCCTTCCCCTAAAACCTAACATTGTTGCCCTAACATGTGTGTGTGTGTGTGTGTGTGCACAGCACAAATATGAGCGCAGAGGACAACCTATAGAAGCTGACTCTCCTTTTGCCTTGTAGGTCCCAGGTATTAAACTCAAGCCATCAGACTTGGTGATAAGCATCTCTATTGCTGAGCCATCTCACTGGCCCAATTTATCTTTCAGGTAATTAAATTTAATGATATGACCTACTCCTTAAAATGGATGTTCAGACATGGACAGAACTGTTTAGCGGCACCCTGAGTTGCCAAGTTTGGTAACTCACCCAAATCAGTCAATTCAGAAAGGAAGACAGACATCTGGAGCAAACTAGTGTCTGTTGTTTGTTCTTTGGGTCAATATCCCACAGTTCCTTTGGCCCCGAACTCTGCTCTCAAGCCCTCCTCTCACCTCAACCCCCCCACACAAAGTAGCTGGGACCACACCCAGTGTATCCAAATTATTCTGGGCCAAATCCTCTGGTACCCGCAGGGACTTCTGCACTGAGAAAAGCTGAATTCTGTCCCAGGCTTGTCTGAGTCCCTGTCCAATGGCCTTGGGTCCTTCATCCTTCTGAGGATCTTCCCTCCTGGAGTGGGTTGCTGGGAAATGGTGTCCACTCTGTAGTGCATAGCTGGCCACCTCCTGGATCTGGATTTGGGGCAACACTTGCCTGAGCAATGAACGGGGTGATGAGGGCACCCACTCTCGCCATGCCGCTGCAGGTGCCCAGGCCCAGTGCCCTCGTCGCCGTGGGGTACACCTGGAATGTCAGCGTGTCTGTCAGCAAACATCAGGAGGGATGCTGAAATCCCTTACCCCCCCCCCCAGCCAGGACAGATGGGACTAGAGCCTGTGGGCAGGATGGGAATGGGCAAAGGAGGTAGGAGCTTCACCCAAGGCCGAGAGCACAAGGGTGGCTGTGGGCAGGATCCCACTACTGGGAAGTATTCAACAGTTGGATTTTCTAGTTAACAATGGTGAGTGGTGGGATGTATATGGAGTGCTTGCCTAGCATGGTGAAGCCCTGGATTCTACCCCAGTACAGTGGAAAAGGCCATGCAGTTCAGTAGAGAGTACTGGACCATATAAAATACACAATACACACATAATTACCGGTTATATATAGGTGTCTAGCACATGGTTGGTACTCAATACAAAATGAATAAAGGGGTTAATGTTACAGTTCTGTTTCTCCCTGCTGGAGAGTCCCAAGCTGAACTCAGCAATGGCCGCTGTCTTGTAGGTGCCGACCTGTGATTATTTTAGCTTACACCACATGCGCCTTCTGCTCCTCCCGAGCTAATGGATCACACCCTGAGCCACTTCTGTGTGTTCTGTCTTGAATGGCTTCATTCCGTTGGAAAAGCTGTTGGCCCTCCCACACCTGTGTCTGGTTTTCTATACTAATTTTGTTTGTTTGTTTCTTATTTTGTTGTCTGAGTGTGTTGTGTTTGGATGGATGCACACCGTGTGTGTGTTGTGTGTGTGCCCTTAGAGGCCAGAAAAGGGCATCAGAACCCCTGCAGCTGGAGTTATGTGCAGTTGTAAGCTGCCCAGTGTGGATGTCGGGAACCAAACCACGTCCTCTGGAAGACCAATGTGTGCTCTTAATCACTGAGCCATCTCACCATCTCCTAGGCAGAGTTTTTAATACAAAAACCTATCGCTTGGATAGGTCAAGGTCATCACCTATTCAATTAATTGTTCACGGTCACCAATAGCCAACTGACTGAAGTTTAGCTAGGCTTAAAGAACTTGGAGAGTTTTTTTTTTTTCCAGACAGGGTTTTTCTGTGGCTTTGGAGCCTGCACTGGAATTAGCTCTTGTAGACCAGGCTGGTCTCGAACTCACAAAGATCTGCCTGCCTCTGCCTCCCGAGTGCTGGGATTAAAGGCGTGCGCCACCACTGCCCGGCGAAGAGTTTTTTTTAAAACTCCTTTTTTTTCTTCTTTTCTTTTCTCTCTCTCTCTCTCTCTCTCTCTCTCTCTCTCTCTCTCTCTCTCTCTCTTTTCTTGTACTGGGGCTCAAATCCAGGGCCTTGAATAAGAAAGGCCCCATTCCCTCTGGCTCTACACACTTAGGAAACCTCTGGAATTCTTATGCTGAGCTTAAAAATTGGACGATCAAAAGAAAAGAATGATTGTGAAATAAGTGGAAGTAATGAGGGGTCACAGGGGCCACCCAGACCTAAGAATAATTGATATTCTGGTCAACAACACCCCAGGTACCCACCCCGCCCTCAAGCACCTCTCCTACCTCAGGCGTGTAAACGTAGGCTGCTTGGAAGCCTCCAGAAATAAATGCTCTTGCAATGAAGAGTAAGAGGGTGAGCACATTTCTGGGAAGAAGACAGCAGGTCAGGATTTTCCTGTCTCGTTCTCACTACACAAGCCACCTTCTCAGGAAGAATCGGCACTGAATTGGCAAAGGTCCCCCACCCAGCACCTCTGAGTGCTGCACTAAAGCTTGCTCTTACAGAGCACTGCTCTCCATCCAGCAACCCCACTGGCACAGCTGGGCACGAGAGTGGGAAATGGTCTGAATGGCTGAAATCCAGGACTAAGACTCAGTGATAGAGCACTTGCCTAGCATACGTGAGGCCGTAGGTTCTAGCAGGACTATCTGGCATTCTTAGGGCATTCCAGATCCCTACTGTTGGCTCTGTGGTTCTCCTTGATGATCCAGACTACCGACCCATCAGAGTCTAAGCCCCACCTCTCCCCTGTCCTGTGGTCCATTGGTTCCTTGTCGGGATTGGTCTGGGGCATGTCTATATTCAGGGGCTCTTAGGAGTTGGAAAACTAGAGAATGTATCTTCAGTTGGGTCTGATTGAAACAAGGTCTATTTCTATCAAACCAATCACTTTAAAACATGCATAGCTTCTGGGGCCACACTATACTCTTGTTTGGGGTAGTCATGGTGAGGTAGTTTGAATGAGAACAGTCCCCATAGGCTCATAGATTTGGATGCGTAGTCACCAGGGTGTGGCACTACTTGAGAAGGATTAGGAGGTGTGGCTGTGTTGGAAGAAGTGTGTCACTAGGGGTGGGCTGTGAGTTTTCAAAGCCCAAGTCAGGCCCAGCATTTCTTTCTCTTCTTGCTATCTACAGAGCCAATATAAAATTCTCAGATATTTCTCCAACACCATGTCTGTCTGCATACCATCAAGTTTCTTGCCGTGATAATAATGAACTAAACCTCTGAATTAAGCTGCAAGCCAGCCCCAATGAAATGTTTTCATTTATAAGAGTTGCTGTGGCCATGATATCCCTTCACAGCAATAGAACACTGACAAAGACACATGGGAACTCTAAACTTGAAGTTCAGAGAAATAAAACTGAGACACATGGTCCCCTGAGCCCAACCATCTGCCCATCATGAAGCACCATGAGCCTGAGTCCTGGTGAGTCCTGGGGTTCCCCTGATACCCACCTTCCAATGCAGACAAACAGTAGGAGGCTGCAGAGGGAGAAGATGAGGAAACACAAGGCCATGGTCTTCTTGCGGCCCAGGCGGTCAATGACCCACAGAGTCACAAGGACACCTACCAGGAGAGCAGGGACATGGTAGGCAGCTTCTCAACTGGTTCCTAATCACCCACTCTATGTTGCCTTCCACCCCTGAGAGTGGACCAGCCGAGCTGAACCCATGAACTCCAGTTCTGTCCCAGCCAAGCAGACTCCAGACCAACGCCTGCTGCATCCGTGTAAGAGTCAATGAAGCAGGGTACCTGGGAAGCCACTCCCAGGTTCCTGATCTAGTCACAGCAACCAGGGTGTACTATTTCAAGTCTCTAAGGGAAAGGGTGATGTGTTGCTTAAAGCAAAGAGGCAACTGATAGAGGCATCGCGGGAACCTGAATGATGGCATCTGCTGTAGTCAGGCAGCAGACCGTCCAGGTGGACGCACACCTAGTTGGGTTCAAAGGACTCTTGTTTATTCTAACTTGCCATATAACCAGGAGCCCATCTTCCCTGAGTCCCTTTATCTAGAAACGGAACTAGTAAAATGATGTGCCAACGTCCATAGAGGCAGTACAGCATAGTGCTTTAGATCACTGTATTATATAATATTATTACTATATAATCATATTATGAGAAAGTACTTCTGTATCTATTAATCATTAAAAGAATCTTCTAAAACAAATGTCAGTGGCTGTCTTTAATCAGAACACTCAGGAGACAAGATGATCCCTGTGATTTTGAGGCCAGCTTGGTCTACATAGTGAGTTCCAGGATTGCCAGGACTATGAACCTATCTCAAAAAAGTAAAAAATAAAAATAAAAAATGCCATCATGAGGCCCATTTTTCATATTTATTTAATTATTGCTTATTGAGTGTCAGGATCTATTCTAGGAGGGCAATATGTGTTAGGAACAAAACCAAACAAGAAGATTCCACATTTCAGAGCGGGGAGGTGATGGCAATCGATACTGAACTAAGTTTCTAAGCTGGCACTCTCATTTCCTAATGTGACTCAGGGGAGATGTTTTAGGAGAATGATAGAGTCGGGGTTGGGGGAGCTGGAGAGATGGCTCAGAGGTTAAGAGCACTGGCTGCTCTCCTAGAGGTCCTGAGTTCAATTACCAGCAACCACATGGTGGCTCACAGCCATCTGTAATGAGACAGACCTAGTGCTCTCTTCTGGCCTGCAGGCACACGTGCCAGCAGAATGCTGTATATATAATAAATTCATCAATCTCTAAAAAAAGGAGTCAGGGTGGGGCACAGCTCTGAGCTCTGCCAGCAATGGGACATTCAGTGTCTTCAGCCAATTTCGTAAAAGGCCTTAGGACAAGGGTACAGGCTCAATGTGTTGCCTGTGGGGCTGACCCAGGCAAGCACCAGTTAAGATGGTAACCTGAGGACTCTGCTTGGTCTTTGCTGAGATAATGCAATGATGGTGGCAAATGGAAAACTGTAGGAGCCAGAATGATCATATGGCCCTTTCTCTGCTTCTTGTCTCTCCTCTCGTAGGCTCTCACTACAGGGCTACCACCAGCCACCGGGAGGCGCTGGTTAGAGCTGAGCCAATGCTGGCACCCTGCCCATTAGCTTCAGAACTGTGCGCTAAATACACTTTTTGTTTTGTTTTGTTTTTCGAGGCAGGGTTTCTCTGTAGCTTTGGAGCCTGTCCTGGAACTAGCTCTTGTAGACCAGGCTGGCCTTGAACTCACAGAGATCCTCTTGAGTGCTGAGATTAAAGGTGTATGCCACCACCATCTGGTCTAACTACACTTTTCTTTATAAAGGACATTACCTTAGGTATTTCATTATCATAACGGGGAAGAGATCCCCATATACTTGCGCTGCAGATCTTCTGCCTGGGCCTTCCTTATCATGGGTGCAAACTGGGGCAGCGGGCCCTGCCATCAATATTTGACCCTTGCTACAGTACAGAACTGCAGTAGGGTCCTTGTGACAGTGTGTGGCTGCTTGCTCCAATAGCCCAGAATCTTGCCCTTTTAACAGAATGCTTGATGTTAGGCAACCTGGCTTGTTAGCCTTCAGGTAGGGCCAGACTCTCGGGCCAATCATCAGTGTTTGTAAAGTGTAGCAAAGGACTGGGGAAAACTCAAGGCCTGTTTTTCTCTTCTCTTTTTTAACCCCAAACAGATGGTAAGCTTTCCTGACCAGCCTCACCTGGGAACTCAGACAGGGTGGTCCACAGCAGGTCCATGTAATCCTCCTTGCTCAGGTACTCACAGGCCAAGCTGCATTTGGCTTCCACTGCTTTCTTCCGGCTGGAGACTAAGGCGGGGAGAGAGGAGCAGGGATGGTCACGTAATCTTGTACCACAGCTTCCTGTACCCTAGCCCTTTGTTGTGGAAATGACTTTAACTGTGTAGGGTGTGTCACAGTTGTTTTTGCTGCATTTGTTTAACGATATAAAGCTCTGTCACATTTGTTTATGCTGTGGACTATTTAACTGTGCAAAAATCTGTTACCTTTGTTTATGCTGCATTTGTTTAATTATGTAAAGATGTGTTGTATTTGTTTCTCCTTGCCTGCCTAAAGCACCTGATTGGTCTAATAAAAAGTTGAAGAGCCAACAGCTAGGAGAAGAGGGATAGGTGGTGCTGGCGGGCAGCCAGAATTAACTAGGAGGAGAAATCTAAGGCAAGAGGAGAACAAAAGGAAGAAGAGAAAAATGAGGGAGCCAGCAGATACGGAGCAGGACGTGCAGAAAGAAAGATAAAGAGCCCCGAGTCAAAGGGTGGATGAAGAGAAACAGGTGAATTTAAGTTAAAGGAAAAGAAAAGCCAGCCAGAAATAAGCATAAGCTAAGGCCCAGCATTCATAGCTAGTAAGTTCCATGTCATGATCTGGGAGCCGGTTAGTGGTCCAAAACAAAAACTCGATACAGTCCTTCTTGCCTGTGAATATTGGGCTGGGTAACCGACTGTAAAAGTTTGCAGTCTTACCAGATGGTGGTGGTGCACGCCTTTAATCCCAGCACTTGGGAGCAGAGGCAGGGGGATCTCTGTGAGTTCTGGGACAGTCAGGGCTACACAGAGCAACATTGTCTTTATGAAACAATAACAAAAACATTTCCAGTCTCCAGGGGTTGGGGTTTGCAGAGGTTTGGATCTGAGACAGCATAGAAAGAGCCGGGAGACAGGCTCAGGAGTGAACCCCTGTGCATCCTACTTCTGCACACTGGTGAATTTTTATGCACTTTCTCCTATTTTGGGGTAAGTGGTGTAAGCATGGGGGAGAGGTAGACTGCTTAGCCATTAATGTGATCCCAGAGCTGCTGCGTTACCTCAGAGCTTGCTCAAGCAGGCAGGACCCACTGAGGTGACCGCTGATTTCTGCCACGTGATAATGACCCCCTCCATGTACTTAGCCTCCCCAGACTGCCTGCTCCCACCACACCATGATGTGTCGGGAAAAACCCACAGGGATTAAGGCCTCTTCAGGGAAACCCCACAGGGATTAGTTTCTTCAGGAAAATCCTGGCCAGTCCTGGGATTCTCATCCTTTCTCCTCCCACACCTTAACTGCTGAATAACCCCAAAAAAAACGTTGGCCCATAAAATGAGCTACCCCCATGTGGATGCAGCCCTCTCTCTCTCTTGAGAACCTCACACTACCTTAGAGTACGTACCAATGTCCTTAACACACCCCAGTTCTTCTTCTT
>JAQHUG010000089.1:3562347-3585733 GCA_028555095.1 Dicrostonyx torquatus | reverse complement strand
TCAGTGCCTGGGCACACCAGACACCCTGTCTCTGGTACACAGGCTCAGTGTCTGGGCACACCAACCACCCTGTCTCTGGTACACAGGCTCAGTGTCTGGGCACACCAGACACACAGCTACTTTACTGTATTTACCTTTGAGAGCATCATTAGCAACTCAAGCATTTTCTCGAAGAGCAGAAATAGAAATGTCTCCCTTCAAAGTTACTTATCTGAGTAGCTCCACGTCCAGTTCAAAGTGTGAAGAAGTGAACAGCCCACCTGTCCTTAATGCAGATGGGGTCAGGAGTGTGATGCTGGCAGCAAACATGGTGGCCAGCCTGTAATCCCAGTATTCCAGAGGCAGAGACCAGCTCTCTATAGCAAGCCACTAACAGCAAGTGAGAGACCCTGCCTGTTTTATAATGTTGAGAAAGACTGGGGCAGACACCTGATGTCACCTTTGGGTGACCCATACATTCATACGTATGTGCAAACATTCATAAATACACACTGCGCACACACATTCAAAACAAATAAGTAAATATCAAGTCCCAAGCAAGCGTACTGTGAGTGGGCAGTCAGCAGCTCTTACCATATAAACCACAGCAGGAGAGTTGTCCAGCGGAAGGGGGGTGTAAAAAGATCCCTCATTTTGCCTCTGTCTTCCTGTTTCAAGACAAGGACATGTGGATTATTGGCTAGCTCCCAGGGCACAGGGGCCTTGGCTCAAGGTCTGATTCTCTCTCTCAGACATGCAAACATACAGACACACAGATACACAGACACATATAGACATATACAAACACACAGAGACACACACAGATGCACACAGACACACACTTCCACACACGTGCACACACTGCTAATGGCATAGCCGGGGTAGAGGACACAAACTTGGTAAGTCAAGACTCATCCGATTCCTTCCTGCTGAGACCCTAGCAGGCCAGGGCCTTGATTACCACAGGCCAGAACCATTCTGTGCGTCCAACATGGAGCAGGAGGCAGACCCCCAAGGTGGGCACCGTCAGGACCCTGAGTTTGTTTCAGTGCAAGAGATATGAAATCATTCCACACAAACACAGCCAGTTCCTGGTTAGGGGCACCACAGTACATCTGCTGAGAGCCAACTCAACACAGGCCAATTTGCCCAAAGATTGACTATATAAATGATCTATTTGTCAATTCTACAAAAATTAAAAGAATTTACTAGTATTAATTTTTTCAAATCTTTGCTTAACAATTGCTCTTTTTAAAAATTGAGCGGGGAGTGAAACAGAAGCAGAAGCAGTGATAAACGCGCTGGCTGGCAGGACAGCTCCCTAATGGCTGCCTCCATTCTCCAGCAGGAGTTCAGAATTTGGCAGTCAAGCTGCCAACTGGAATTGCCAAACTCCCTTTACCAGTTCCACACTAGATTTACAGTTCATGTACACAGACATGCACAAACACGAATGCAGGCCATGCCAGGATCTGCACTCGCCCACACATGTGCCCACACTTGCATGCCAGCCTCATGCAATCAATTCCTTGCCTACACACACTCTCTCTCTCCCTCTCTTTCCAGATACTGACCTGTCTGGAGATGATGAGCTTTCCCAGAGGCATGGGGGCTCCATTTTCTGTTGCTATCCGCTTTAAGGTGGCAATTGCCTTCTCCTGGTTCCCAGACAGCACGTCATACCTAGCACTCTCTGGCAGCCACTGAGGGGACAGGAGATCCAGGTGTGGCTGAGAAGTGTAGAACACAGCATTCTCTGCAGGCCACCCTCCCTCATCTGTGTGGGAGTCTTTGAGAGTTAGGTCTCCGGAGTTAGAGTCCTGGCTTTGAATGATGGCTCCTCTGTGTGTTACATGGCTATAGGGTCCTGTGCAGTGAGGTCACTTCCCTGTGCCTCTGTTTCTTCCTTCACACCTTCAAGTGTTCAGAGGGTTAAATGGGATAACAGAAGCAGAGAGCTTGGCGAAGGGTTGGCATGGGTTCGTGTAACTGTCATCACTGTCCTGGTTGCTTTTAGAGTTGGGGGGTGTTAGGGTAAATAACAACACCATCAAAAACCTCCCCCCAACTCTTGAGAGACCCTGCCATCATCTTGCAAACTAAGTCTGAGAGAGAAGTCGGAAAGTTTTAAGCCTGATGGAGTCCCAGCCCCAAGTGCAGAGGCAAGTGCATCCCTGTGAAGGGAGAGCGGTTTGTACAACCACTGAAGTCACAGAAACTGTGGGGCTGGGACTCAGCCCATTCAGGTAAGGTCTGATATTTGGAATATCAGCCAGCCTCTGGAATTCAGTTTCCTCATTAGTAAAATGAGGACATAGCAGACAGAGTTTGAGGTCTACCAAAATTCATGTCATCGTGTGGAATTCTCCATGGACACAGCCGCCTAGCCACAGACTACATTTCCCAAATTCCCTTGCAATTAGGTGAGCCCACAAGACTAACAATCATTAATATAAGCAGACATTAAACAAGCAAGGGTGTGAGCCTCCACTTTGCTCCCCACCCCGACTCCAAGTGTCCTAAGGGATGGCTGAACCACAGGTTGCAAAAACACAAAACTACACAAAAAGTATCCAAACTTGGGCTGAGATCCCCATGGGAACCAGAATACTCTTTCTAGGCTGTTCAGTTGCAAAGGAGCAACCTCCTTCTGCACTGAGCTACTGAGTTGGTGGCTTTGTCACAAGAACAGATGTCATGGGCTAACTAACTAACATGGGCTTCATCACAGCCCTTCCCCACATGGTTATGGAGAAAAAAAAGTAAATGTGTATGAGTAGCTTAGCACACAGGCTCCCTGACAGCCTCTCTCCCTGTGTGTGTGTGCGTGTGCCTGGAAGAGTGTGTGCACATGCTCTACACACATCTGAGATATGAGGTGTGTCTCATCTCAGGGTAAGATGAGGAGACCATGTGAGCTCCTGGATACAGCCATGCCTGAAAACCAGACATACAATCCTCCATCATGTGTCTGTTCCTACGTTTTGTTTAAGCCAGTTTGAACTTTGTTTCTGTCACTTGAAGTTCAGAGTTCCAGCGGGTCTAGCAGAGTTACTTTAAGCCTTAATCTTACAGAGAACATCTCAAAAGAGTTTGCGTGCAGGAAATCCACCCCAGGCCACCCCCCCACCCCAGGCCAACCCCACCCCTACCCCCCTCACACACATTGGTTTTTTGAGACAGGGTTTCTCTGTGTAAAAGCCCTGGCTGTCTTGGAACTTGCTCTGCAGACGAGATCTGCCTGCCTCTGCTTCCCGGGTAGCAAAGGCACTGCCGCCATGCCCAGCTCACAGATAATAATCTTAAGAGACAGAGCTTTGGTGTCTTCCACTCACTTCACACTAAGGTATAGTGTTCCCCAGACCGGCAAGGAGATGGCTTTAAACATACGTACGAAACACAGAACAGCGAAGAGGAGCAGTGGGGCAGCCGAGAGCATTAGCAGCCAGCGCCAGCCCAGGCTGGGCATCACAAACACAGCCAGGAGGACTTCGAATACCGTCCCGATGGCCCAGAAGACCTGGCACGGGAAAGTATGAGTCAGTAGTGAGTACTGTGGATAAGAGTGGAAAATCAGAGTGCCCCCCATTTTCTTTCCATGTGGTACATCCTGCTGTGGTCCCTCCCACTGCGTAACAGTTGGGTGGCACTGGCTGGACTATACACCACAGCGGAGGAGATGGAAAGGACCCATGTTCTGTGACACAGGTATGACACTGGACATTTCAAGAGACTTTGGTTTTGTCCTATTTCCAATTCTTTCCTAGCCTTTCCAAGAGTGCACTGATATGGAACATGTCTGACCTGTTCTGTGGCCATCAGGGTCATCTACCTCTGGAGCTCATTCTCTGAAAGAAACTGTCTTCGTGGTAGTCACCCTGCTCCCTCCACTCTGCCCCACCACCAGTCCCTGGGCATCTGTTTCTGTTTTCACACTGTCATTATTTTAAAAATCTGTTTGAGCAGGGTCTGGCTATGTAGCCCAAACTGTGCCTCAGACTCTATGTAGTCTGCCCTGGCTTTAAGCTTGAGATCTTCTTGCTTTAACCTCCTGGGTGTCAGGATTATAGGCATATTTAAGGATATAGGTCCTGTTATCATGATCTTGACTACTCCAGCCACCATGTAGCAGAATCACATAACATTCATCCTTGGCTCACCAATGTTGAGCACATGCCACAATTTCCTCCCTTTTCAAGGCTTGACACTATTCCATTGTGTGTGAATATAACACATCTTCCTCATGTATGTATTCACCAATGGACATTTGATGGCTTCCATCTCTCCGTGTGTGGTTATACACATTGTCACTCTGGCTCTGTCCACTGACATCTGCTTCTCTTGGCCCACAGGCTCCAGCATCCTCTTTGGGAATCTTCTCTCCCTTCTCCCCAAGTTGCTTGGCTCCCTACCTGTGGCTTCCCACTGTTTGCTGCTAATAGGGAGCCCAGGGAGTGAGAGGAAGAGCAGGGTGGACGAGAGACCAGGGTTGATTTACTGTCCGGGCCCTTCCCTGCAGGGTGGTCACAGGCTGGCCCAGCTGAAGGTCTCTCCAGAGGATCCCTCATCCAACTGTTAGAGGGGCTCATTGCTGCCTCCTGATCTTTCAAGGGAGACTTTACTGCTATTATTATTTCTAAATCACAGTTATTTGTTAAGGGAGTGGTGAATGGTTTTTGGAAATCAGTTCTCTCCTTATGTAACTTGGGTCCTGGGTTTTGAACTTAGGCTTGGTAGCAGGTGACATTTCACTGGCCCTGTTATTATGATTATTATCCTAAGTACTAAAGATCAAAGCCTGAGGCCAGCTAGTGCTCTACCTGCTGAGCTATAGCCGCAGCCCTCTTCGCCCTTCTCATTTGGAGGCATGGTTTCAATAAATTGTCTAGGCAGAATTTGAAGTTATGATGCTTGCATCAGTCTCTCCAGTAACTGAGATGATGAGCTTGGTCCACTAGGCTCAGCAGGGACTTTCTAAGTCCTCTTCAGACTGATCTGTTGTTCATAGCTGGGCTATCCATCTGCACACACCACCCATGATAAAGCCTGCCCCACTAAGTCCCCAGAGCCTCCCTAAATCCCCCTTTTCTTAAAGGAGCCACAATCCATTTCTGTTGCCAAGCATTGTGGGGGGACATTAAAATGTCTTACGACAGGTATGTCAAGAATGCGGACCAGTCAGGATGGGTCATGCTACTCAACAAGGTATGAACTCAAAATATTTTTTTTTTAAAACAAGGTCTTGCTATGTGGTCCTGAGTGGCCTGGAACTTGTAGCAATGCTCCTGCCTCTGCTTACTGAGTTTGGAAGTCACAGGTAGGACCCCCCATTCTCAGCTTTAGTTGTAGATCTTGGGAAGCCTGTAAGAGAACTGAGTATGACCAGGGTTAGTTAGCCAGATTTCAAGATCAGCTGGCCTGCCCAGGCACATTCTGTCATTGAAACAACTGGCGGGGACGGTGGTAAATGCCTGTAACATTAACATGAGGGAGGCAGAGGCATGAGGTTTGCCCCAAATCCAAGGCCAGTCTGAGAACACATAGGGTTCCAGGCTATACAGTGAAAGTCTATCTCAAAACAAGTACACCACCAATTCAGTATTTACACAACTGATTACCCCTGTCTGTGTCCAGCAGCCAAGAGTCGGCCAGTCTGATGAACCAGAGGCAGGATTAGGAGATGTAAGTCAGTGGGCACAGTGAGAGTGATGCTTGGTGTGATCATGTGACCAAGGAGTCAGCCCTGAGAGCACTGGTACACAGTAGAATCAGAAGTCTTTCCACCATCCCTGCAAAGCAGGACCTGACAGCTGCAGAGTGAGTTCAAGGCCAGCCTGAGAAATTTAGCAAGACTCTTGTCTCAAAATAAAGAGGGTTGGGGGCTATAGCTCAGAAGTGGAGCACTTGCCTAATATGTGTGAGGTCCTACATCAGCAGTGCTCAGCCTTTGGGCGGTGATCGCTTTGGGAGTCAAATGACCCTTTCACAGGGGTCACATATCAGATATTTATATTACGATTCATAACAGTAGAAAAATTACAGTTATGAAGTAGCAATGAAAATAATTTCATGTTTGGGGTCTCTACAACATGAGGAATTGTATTAAAAGGTCACAACTTTAGGAAGGTTGGGAACCACTGACCTAGATCAACCTCCAATTAAAGAAAGAAAGGGAGAATGAAGGGGAAGAAAGAGAGGGAAGGAGGGAAAATATTAATACTGCATACCCAGGAACATATTTGTCTATTGCTAGTGTGTCTGTTATTTATTTATTTTGGTTTTTTTGAGACAGAGTTTCTCTGTGTAACAGTCCTGGCTGTCCTGGAACTCACTCTGCAGACCCGGCTGGCCTCGAACTCACAAAGATTCACCTGCCTCTGCCTCCCCAGTGCTGGGATTAAGGGTGTGTGCCACTACCGCCTGGCTTGTTATGTTTTTCTTAAACACCCCTTTGCGGTCTTGTGGCTCCATAAATTCCAGAACTGATTGCCAGTCAGTTAGTGTTCCCTGGAGCCATCACCCTCTCCTTACCTCTATCAGCAAAATGCACTTGGCTCTGGCTTTCATGGGAAGAAACTCAGCGTACAGCGTCACCCTAGGCGAGCAAAGAGACAGGGGCTAAGAGAGTGGGAAGATGGCAGATTCTGAATTTCCTCCAATAATGATCTGGGGACTCCTAAGTCAGAATTTCCTGGGGTGGCGGCTAAAGTCAGAAAACTGACAAGTTCTTACTGTGGCTCAAGGCTACCTTCCAACTCCTCATCTGCCTGTGTCGGCCCCCTGAGTACTGGGTTACCTACGTGCACCACTGCGTTCTGTAAGCGTGTGACTCTCGACCTTTGGAAGCAGATTCTTGAGCATGGGACCCAGGCTACTGCATTTTTAACTAACTTCCCAGAGGATCCTCAGATTCCATTGGGCTTCCTTTGAGGTTGGCTGTAGCTGCAGAGTCTGGGGAAAGTCTGGCTGTGGGTTTATGGGCAGCGGTGTGAGTAGTTGCTATCCCTGTGTCTTATACGGCCTTTGGTCCTGAGGGACATGCTCATCCTGGGTCCCTGATGTCTGTGTATCCCTGAGGACAACCACAGGGAGAATGCCAAGTTGCTCCCAGCAGTTGCATTGAGGGTATTCGATGCCAGCCTGCTCCTCACGGGCACATTAATCTTCATAGATGGGAGTTGATGTCTGACAGATTTCTCCATGCTCAAGTATCATTTTTACGTTTGCAACTAGGACATATTTCAGATCTGCCAGTATCTTGTTCTCCACAAAACCTCTACCCACCAGCTGTAGCTACAGACCGTGGCTGCATTGGTGACAAATTGTGGTTTTAATTTGTCTTTCTTTCTTTTGCATTTATTAATCACATCCTAATATAAGAAAGAGCTTTTCTGGAGATGGCAAGATGGATTAGCAAATAGAAGGTACCTGCTGCCAAGTCCCGCGCTTGACCCCGTGCCTCCACAGGTAGAAAGAGTGCTGACCCCAACAAGGGGTTCTCTGACCTTCATTGTGTACTAAATCACCTGGCAGGTGTCCTGGCCCTGCATATCTCCCCAGCTGTCACTTCACCTGAACGAAGCTCTGTGGGTGCTCACAGCGCCAACTACTGGACATCAACCGCTACCGCTTCTGTCACCGTCTGTTTCCTCATTCTCTTGAAAGGACGTTTGCAGCTTTAGTAAGATTTTTGTTCATTTTTTTTTCCATTTTATAACCCAAAATATCACTTGTAATGATAAAGACAGAGCACTATTTAACTCCCTTTTAAAAAGTAGAATTCAAATCTTGGGACTGGAGATTGCTTAGTGTTTAAGAGCTCAGAGGACTGGAATTAGATTCCCAGCATCCACATGGTGGGTCACAACCACCTACAACTCCAGTTCTAGGGGATCAGATGCCCTCTTCTGACCTCTGCAGGTATGTCACACACACGGTGCATGTGTGTACACACACACAGTCAAATGCTATACACATACATCATTTTTAATCCAATTTTCCCCTTTGATGCTGGATATTGAGTTCAGGGCTGTGTGCAAGCTTGGCAAGGGCTCCACTAGTGGGCTATATCCTAAGCCACCAAATCAAACATTTTTCAAAGTCGGTACAGATTTTTTTTATTTTTGTGTGTGTGTGTGTGTGTGTGTGTGTGTGTGTGCCTTGCATATGTGCAATGCCCTCACAGGCCAGAAGAGGGCACCGGATCCTTTGGCGCTAGGGTTACAGTCACTATGCGCTATTGAACACAGGTGCTGAGAATTAAACTTGTCTCCCCTCTGAGAGCAGTAAGCACTCTCAACTGCTGAACCATCTTTCTGCCCCAACCAAACTCTTACACTTCTCCATAGTCATGAAGGGAGATCACTCAGTATCTTACTGTGATTTCTCTTTCCTGTCTTAAAAAAGACAAAAACCTGCCAGGAGGAACAGTTCTGCAGGTCTGGCATCAACCTCCAAGTAGGGCAGGCCCTGTGAGCAGCATGCTCTTCTCACTGTGTCTGTGCAGTATTTGTTCTACACAGATGCTGTCTGGCATCAGTTAGGCCCGGATTTGGACTCAGTTGCAACTGGCCTGGGAGAGCAGCTCCTGGAAGCTGTCGACTGTCCCTGCTACTCTGTGGTCTGACTCTGCCTCTCTTCCTATCACGAGTTAGTGTCAGGGTCTCACAGTTCAGTCAGCAGTTGTAAGCCCTGGGTTTGATTCCCAGCACCGCTAGCTGCAAACTTGGGCTGCAGGAGACTCTGTGGCTTCCTGTCTTAGATCCCAGGGGCTGTGCTAGGGTGGAGCCAGATGGAGCCTTCTAGGTTTATCAGGTCATCTAGTCCACCCGTTGGCTGAAAATGTGAGCAAGCCTTGCTGACACAGTAGAACCCCCCCCAACTGCAGAACTGAGTTAAATAAATCCTCGTCTTAATCCACAAGTGCTAGGTGATTCCTAACCGGCAATAGCTAACTCTCATCTCACTTAATGAGCACGCAAGACGTCTGTGAGCTGGGTTTTCGGATAGTCAAATGGGGATAGGGTTGGACTAAACATGTGAAGACACTAGCACAGCTGTCCTGTGATATTCAGGTGCCAGCAGCAGCAGCAATGAATGCTCTGTACTGTAGTTATTTATGTCATGTGCAATGGCATTTTGACTGTACTGTGTGAGGGGGTTAGGTCCCCTGGAACTGGATCTACAGACAGTAGTGAGCTGTCACATGGGTGTGGAGAATTGACCCCGGGTCCTCTGGAAGAACAGTCAGTGCTGAACTGCTGAGCCATCTCTCCAGACCCTGTACTGTAGCTCCTTTTTTTTTTCCCGAGACAGGGTTTCTCTGTAGCTTTGGAGCCTGTCCTGGAACTAGCTCTTGTAGACATGTTGGCCTCAAACTCACAGAGATCCGCCTGCCTCTGCCTCCCGAGTGCTGGGATTAAAGGTGTGCACCACCACCGACCGCCCAGCTGTAGCTCTTATCGCCAGTGTAAATGTGTTTGGGGAGGGAAGGAATGAAAGGGACAGAGGCAGGGAACAGGGCCCCTTACAAGTGATTTGTCGTCACATTGTTCTGGTTTGGGTGTCTGGCACACATGCCTGACACTTCTTCCTCAGTCTGCTAAACTTGATCCAGTTGTGCTGTCTGGGGGTGGAGACTCAGGACTGGGGTAGGTGATCAGGGTTAGACAATATCATTAGGGTCAGTCCCCAGATTGAATCCTGACCTTTTATGGAGGGGGCAGTCTTGCTAACCCGGAACTCACCATGCAACCCAGACTGACCTCAAACACATGGTGACCCTCCTTGGTTTTCCCCGGAACTCTGGGACAACAGGAAAGAGCTACCATGTTCACATTGGATCTTGGAGGTTTGGAAAGGAGACCTGAGGACATGTGTGTGCCTCCTGCCTCTTGCCAGATTATGCCTGAGCCAGGTCAGTGGCTGCCAACAAGGTGGCTGGTCACCAGCAGATGCAGCCCCAGCCTTTGCCTGAACTATGAACTGAGATAAACCTTTCTTTAGAACCTACCCCACTTGTGGCATTGTGTTCTCGCAACAGCACACCAGTTGTTACCATGACACCTGGCTGTTGATTTATTTTAAAATTATAACCCAAGATGTCATTCTTGTGGTTTTCTGAGGAACTCTGGCTGGGCAAATTTACTTTAAAGGAATGGAAACTTTTACTATTACCTAACTACCTAAAAATATTGTCACCTAAATGTTTCCCAGCAAAGCACTTAGGGAGTCATCTTATAACTAGATAAGAGTGCTGGCTGATTACAGCATAATTAGGTTTATGTAAATGATTACATCTGAAGTGCTAAGGAGCCCCGAGCCTTCCTAATTCTTCCTTAATTTTGCTTGTGGTTTTATTTGTCTTCTTAACAGATAAAACAGCTATTTATTTGCATAGGTGAGCAAGCAAGTTGTAGGAAATCTCAGGTCAGTCATTAACTAGCTGTGGGACCTGTGGCACATATGCCCCCTTTCTCTCTCTGTCTCTCTTTTTCTTCTTCTTCTTCTTCTTCTTCTTCTTCTTCTTCTTCTTCTTCTTCTTCTTCTTCCTCCTCCTCCTCCTCCTCCTCCTCCTCCTCCCCCCTTCCTTCCTTCCTTCCTTCCTTCCTTCCTTTCTTTGGTATATAAGTGTAGAGCTTTGATGGCTTTGCCGAGCCCTTTGGTGGGACAAGATCATTATAAATTAGGAAAGGCTTTGGCAGATCTCAGTGACTTAGACCATCATATAAAGAGTGTCCATAAATGAGAGAACAACCTACAAGATTTTTTTTTAAAAAAAATGGTAAAACAGAGAAGAAGGTCTGTCCGGATTACTTGAAAGAAATGTAGCAGGGTTGGTGTTGAGCTGCAGTTCCTAAGAAGAAAATCAGTACGAAGTCAAATCATGGACTAAGAGGCTTCGGGAAAGCGTTAAAGCGGGAGTAGCGTTCGTGAAAGACATTGCTACAGAACAGTACAGGTGGTGACGATCAAGTCTGACCCGGGTCACCCAGACTAAGGAGGGTATATTTCCCTCCAGGACAAGGTTATACTGGGATGGAGATGGCCTACCCAGCCAGGAACTCTCCTAACAGCTGCCCATGGTAACTGGAGAGGCAATAGCTGCTGCCACATCCACAGTGCCAGTCCAGGCCAACTCTGTCCTAGGAAGCCAGCAGGTGCGGCTGGGAGAGCATGGCCTTGTCCTCCCTTGTCCCTGGGTAGGTCTGAGCAAATTAAGTCAGGCACACTAAATTCATCCGGGATAGAGACGTGTAGGGAGGCTCTGCGGAAGAACTCCAGGATACGGAAATATAATGGCTCAGAGGGAATGACTGAAGGTTACGGTGAGCTAATCAGTTAGTACCTCTGTACCCAAGCTCGATCTGTGGAGGAAGCAGCTGATACAGATGAATGGACCCTTCCCATGCTCTTCTAGACCGTGTGTGTGTGACTTTGGTATCTCTGTAGATGTGAACTGAAATCTCCTGATGCTCCTGAGCATGGATGGCCACAGACTTTCAGGGTGTATCACTGGGGTTACCTTTGTATTGGGATGGCGGTTTGGACTGCTGCCTTGCCCTCCCTGCCTTTCTTTTGGGAAAGGTTGTGATATAGGTGACATAATGCCGACTTCTAAGTGGTGTGCAGATTTGGAAAGCCATTGGAGACAGCCAGGTACAATGGTACTTCTGTCCACCTACAACCCTACCGGGGCGGGGTGAATTGAAACAAAATATAGGTTGTTAAAATAATAACTACAAAGTTCAAGTTCAAAAGGTACCCTAGGTGGATGTAAAAGGACACTCCAAAATGCCATAAGGTTTTTGAATGACAACCTCAATGACTGGGATGTGCTACCTCCCTGTGGGTTGAGGCCCACAAACCATCAAGTCTATTGCTACTGCTGTTGGTTGTATTCTAGGACTAGACGGTAAGACCCTGTTGCTGAAGACACCATAGGAAATGCTTTGACTATTGAACGTGGAGAAATTCGGCTGGAACTGAACTGGAAACTCCCACCCACTGGCTGGCTTTCAAAAGTGACAGAAGGGCCCTGCAGGCTACTGATGGAGACTGGTGCCAACATTCCTGCTTGGCTAAGGATCCTGTGTGTTAAAATACCAGCATTCCAGGCAGGATGTTCCTTCCTGTGCAATCGTGGCCGATCTATGGTAGGTAGAACCAACCACCTTCCAATTGCATTTGTTTGTTTGTTTTTTGTTTTTCAAGACAGTGTTTCCCAGTATCTATGGAGCCTGTCCTGGAACTCGTTCTGTAGACTAGGCTGGCCTCGAAATTACAGAGATCCGCCTGCCTCTGCCTCTTGAGTGCTGGGATAAACGTGTGCACCACTACTGCTCAGCTTTCCAATTGCATTTAAGGCCCATTCCACAAGAGAGAGTTCACATCTGATACTGTAATTCAGGGCAAAAACCCATGGCTGGGGAATGAAGGTCATGGGACCCAATGGGAAAGCGACTTCTATGGTTTTTCTGGATGGATGTGATGCGCCTGTCATACTGCCTTCTAAACGTGTGCATTCACACACACACACACACACACACACACACACACACAGAGAGAGAGAGAGAGAGAGAGAGAGAGAGAGAGAGAGAGAGAGAACAGATCACAGTTGTTATCAGCCACTGGTGAAGTTCCTGAGAACAAGTGGCTGTTACTGTGGCATGGTGACCTTGGTGTGGTGACCTATTTCGTAGGTGGACATCTGTAGTCACCCCTTCAAGGCTCAGGAATCATTTGGGAAGAGCTATCAGAAAGAATGTAAGAGCTGGCTGAAGGGGTGGGGTGTTGTGTAACAGTTTCCTGGGAGATTGAAACATTCCCTTCTTAAGCCTGAAGGAAAGCAACTCAAGCAGGTCAGGAAATCCCTGAAACTGACCAGACTCCCTAGGCTCCTCCCTAGGCTCCTCCCTAGGCTCCTCCCTAGGCTCCTCCCTGCACGGTCAGCAATCAAAGCTGAGAGTCCTTCCCAGAGCAGCAGAGCTACGCTGAGCTGCAAAGAAGACTCCAGAGGAGACCAGCTGCCTTGAAGAGGTATAGACCAACTGAGGCACCAGGAAGGACCATGATCCAAACTGCTGAGCTGCTACACTCTGTGCAGTGTGCTCCAGGGTCCTAGGTTTTGTGAGCTGTCACCCGTACTGGAGTGGGCTTTGGTGATCCAGCTGTATTTGAGTCATTTCTGCTCCTACAAGTAACCCCTCACTCTTAAGTAAGTAACCCCAATAAAACTCATTGGTTCACCAAGTTGGACTTGGGTAGTATCTGCACTTTGGTCTGTAGTGGGTCACCTGTCTGGGGTGTGTAGACATGTGTGCTGTCTTCCCAGGGAAGGTTTTGTCACCTAATGCCTGGTGCTCTCTTCCCTGTCCCTGAGGACCATGGGAGTGACACTTCTCCCAGACTCTGGGAGCCCTTTTCATCGTGTGGTCCTCTGTTGTTGGTTTGAGGTATAATCTTTCTTTCTTCTAATTACTCTGCCTTGTATTTCCATGTACTCATATGCTTCCAGAAGTTTCTCAAATTATCTGTTTGTTAGAGCATCCTTTCCTTGCCTATGAGCTCATTAGGGTCCTATCACCTTTATGTCATTTCCAGGGGATGTTTGTAAGCAGAAGTTTAGGGGGCAGCCCATCTCTTCCTGCCATTTTAGCATCCCTGAGCATCTCTGGAGAAGGATGAGCCAGGATAGTTGCTCCAGCCACCAGAGGGTGCCGCTGTGTGGACAGTGGCTCCTGTGCAGCACTCTCTGGAGCTGAGCCACACTGGTCACTAGCTGCTTCCAGCAATCACTCATGCTGAAGGTGGGGACTTTAGACTGGGCGGCAGAGGAGGAGGAGAATTGTCACCCAAGGCAGTCCTGAGACCAGCAGCAGTAACAAGGCCTGTGGCCCATCCCTCCAGTCCTTGGGAAAGTCTGCAGGAGAGACTGGCCAAGTCCTGGAGGGGTGGACCATCCTATAATGGGCACAGTCACACCAGGATGCATGGCCTGAGGAGCCCAAGGGGCAGATTGCACTGGGTGTCACACTATGCCTCTGGATTAGTTCAGGCACAACGATTGAACCAGGGGCTTGTTCCCTCATTCCCTCTGCACCAGCCAGGAGCATTGCCTGCAAGAGCTCACAGCTGGACCCGTATAGGCTTCAGCTCAAAGGTTGTAGTGGGTTGTTTGGAACAAAGACTATCGCCTTTTCTGAGTCTCAGCGCCCACCACTGAAAAACGGAGCACACACCCCCCTGCTAGCAGCCATGATGTGGGGACATTAAATCTACCATCAAATTTGGGTCTGTTTTGTCATGACTTTACTTTTAGGACCTTTGGATGCTGTGCTGAAGGATACTGATGCTGCCTTTCCTACGGTGGCTCCAGGTTCTAGAAACCAAACACAGCCGTCCCCCTTATCTCCAGGGCACTGGGCCTAAACCTGGGACTGTTCAACCCCTCCTACAAAATGGCGTAATATTTGATAGACATACACCCCGTATGCTATAAACCATTGCTAGATGGCTGAGAGCACATACATAGTACAAACGTTACCCTCATGGCCAACTGTTTTTTTTTTTTTTTTTTGGTTTTTTTTTCTTTCAATTTTTTTCTTTTTTTTAATATTTATTTGTTTATTATGTATACAATATTCTGTCTGTGTGTATGACTTCAGGCCAGAAGAGGGCACCAGACCTCATTACAGATGATTGTGAGCCACCATGTGGTTGCTGGGAATTGAACTCAGGACCTTTGGAAGAGCAGGCAATGCTCTTAACCTCTGAGCCATCTCTCCAGCCCCATGGCCAACTGTTGTATATTCTCTAGTGACTAATAACAAGGGCGAAGCCCCAACACGTTCACTTCTTCCTTGAGTATTTTTAAAACTACAGTGACTGAACCTATGCATACAGAGGTGGTTTTATGCCAGAGCTGGGTATTTACTTACGACTGGGGCACACCTCCGATCCCAAAGCCCACCAGGCCTCGGAGCACCAGGATCCAACTATACACGGGTGCAAAAGCACTGAGGACGCCATAGTACAGGGTCCAGAGCACACTGATCTTCAGCCCCTGTGGAGATGGAGACAAGGAGTCACAGGAGCCGTGGGACCTCCAGGTGGCATGTGCCTACAAGCGTGGAAAGCCACCAGTGAAGGGTGATGCAGCCTGCCTACATCCCTGCTATTGCTTTCCTTTTTTAATTAAAAAGTTCTCAACATGGGGGCTGGAAAGATACTCTTCTGGGGGACCTGAATTCGATTCTCAGCACCCACCTGGTGGCTCAATTGTCTGTAACTACAGTTGCAGAGAATCTGAACCCTCTTCTGGCCTCCACGGTTACAGCAGGCACATGGCACACAGCCATACACACAGGTTAAACACTCATAGATATAAAATAAAAATAAGCCGGGCAGTGGTGGCGCATGCCTTTAATCCCAGCACTCGGGAGGCAGAGGCAGGCGGATCTTTGTGAGTTCGAGACCAGCCTGGTCTACAAGAGCTAGTTCCAGGACAGGCTCCAAAGCCACAGAGAAACCCTGTCTTGAAAATCAAAAAATAAATAAATAAATAAATAAATAAAAATAAAATCTCAAAAGATTTTCAGTTATCAATAGACCCACTTTACAAGCAACTTTCACAGGCAGGGGCATGCCCGGTGCCAAGCAAACTGGGCCATCCTGGTTGTGCACGGAGTATTCAGTGCCAGTTAGGTCCAGGGTCATGAGGTACACAGATGGCTGTGCATCTCATGTCATCACCAATATTCTCACCATAAACACAGAAGAATGCTTCTGATTCTTCCTAGACTGTCACTCTTCTCTGTTTCACAGGATGAGGGGGACACAGAATGAATGCACTTGGACCAGAGCTAGTGGTGGGCCTTCCACAGACTGAAGACTCGCAGACCGTGAGCCCGACAAACCTTTTATCTCTATAAGCTGGTTTGTCTTGGCTACTTGTTTTATAGCAGAGGAGAGCCGGCTAACAGTGTGACTAATATTGTTTATGAGTTTTAAGTAAAGGGGACATGATGTTCATTGGGGTTGAGAATCAGACAGGGACATCATGACAAATATGGTACAAATTTTAGAAAGTGTTAATTACTCTTAGAGATGGAGAAACAAATTCAAGATAAGTGTTATTTAAGGGCTGCTGGACTGAGAGACAGCATTCATTTGCTAATTTAGCCACTAATTTACTCAATGTGCACATATGTTGAACACTTGCTATGTGCCTAGCATAACAATGATGATATATATACATAAGTAATTTATGCATCTTTTTCTTCAATAGTCATATATGAAGCAGCTGCTGTGTACTTGGCCACAGGACTACTGGAACATACCATCCATGCATCCATTCACATGCCATGTATGTACTGAGTTCCTGCTGCTTGCTTGGCACTGGACTGTGGGAAGGAACCCGACAGTTGAGTCTCCGACTTCATAGGACTCTTGTCTGCATTTTAAAACCTGTTCTCCTACTATTACATGGGTTCACTGTAGAACACCTGCAGCCAAGGTCAGAGTGAAGGACCTGGACTCTAGAGGCCAGTGCCAGTGTGGGAATGCTGGCTACTCTGAATGGGGACAAGCTTGACATACAGCAAAAGTAGTAATAGAGATTTATGAAATGATTTTTCTCTGCCAAGACCTCGCGTGCAAGGCTTTGGCGTGTCCGAGCCATACCACGTAGGCATGAGGACACGAGGCTCAAGGAGTTTGTTTGGGAAGCAGCTAGGACCTGACTCCAAGTAGCCTGGCTCAGACCCATGCTTTCCACAGAGAGATGGCCCCTTTTTGTTTGCTGGAGTGAACCAGCCTATGGTCTCAGGTGATGGAGAAAGGGGACATGGAGTTAACTCTGCAAAGACAGCAGTGTCAGAGTCAGGCACTTTCTTTCTGGACCAGGTCCCTCGGTGCCACTCACATGGGGGCCTGGATGGGACTCCTGACTTGTACCTATGAGATGCCATTGTCACCTCTTCCCTTAGCTGTGACAACCCAGTCTGTCCCACACATTGTCAAATATTCCCTTCCCCTATATTGAGAAGATGAAAAGATGTGGCTATAATTTATAAGATTTAGTAACATCGTTATTGAAAATATATTTATGAATGTTTAAAATCCAAACTCTTGGATCAGTGAGATGGCCCAGTGGGTAAAAACTTCTGGCCACCTTGCCACTCACATGGTGGAAAGAGAGTACGGACTCCCCAAAGTTATCTTCTGACCTCGACACCTCGACACATGTGCTTTGGGACAGGAGGCTGTGCACACACACACACACACACACACACACACACACACATAAATAAATAAATAAATGTAAAAAATAAAATAAAATTGAGCCCCAAACTGATAACCTTCTCTCTATTCTTCAGGGATGCCTCTTGACACGCAGATGTGAAGCACTGGTCCCGGTGGCAGAACACACATTTTTCTGAGAGAACCCCAACTTTGAACTCTTGGGAACTTTTAGGGAAGTAAAAAGCAGCTGTGTGCTGTGGAATAATCCTTTTGTACACTGTGAAGATGTGTTGCTCTCAATGGCTAAATAAAGAGCTGTCTGGCCAATAACTAGGCAGGAAGAGGTTAGGTGGGAGAACCAGACTCAGAGAATCTTGGGAAGAAAAAGGGCAGAGTCACCTGGATACAAAATGAATTTGCCATACTGAAAAAAGGTACCACCTTGTGATAGAACATAGATAAGAAATATGGGTGAATTTAAGATGTAAGTGTTGCTTAGTAACAAGCCTAAACTATCAGCTGAGCATTTATAATTAATAAGTCTCTGTGGTTATTTCTGAGCTGGCTGGCAGGACAGAAACTTCTGCCTACAGCTGTGGGCCAGTGAGATGGCTTAGTGGGTTAAGTGCTTGCCTTGTGGGTGGTCTGAATGAGAATGTCCCCTAAAGGCTCATATATTTGAATGTTTGGTACCCAGTTGGTAGAACTGTTTGGGAAGGATTAGGAGGTGTAGCCTTGGAGGAGGTATGTCTCTGGGTGTGGGCGTTGAACTTTCAAAGGCCCATGCTATTTCTGCCTAGTTCTCAGTTACCACTCCAGCACCAGGCCTGCCTGTCTGCTGCCATAATGGTCATGGACAGGAGACTTCAGTTCACTTACATAAATGAGGTCACACAGTCAGGAATGACCCTGAGGTCACCTGACTCACGCCTTCATCATGCCACCCTGCCTCTGTGTGCTGCAGGCTGGTGCGAGGCGTCCAAGAAGGACTGAAAAAGCAGAGAGTGTACCCCATGCCAGGTGTGTGGAGCTCTTTGGGTCCAAGTTGACAGATGGGAGGAGACCAACTTCGCCTACAGAGAATACCAGTGACCTAATCGCAGTCTAATACAGTGAGAGTAATACCAGATAAAGGGAAGCACTCGTCAAAGCCTCGGAGGAACCAACTGAGAGCTGTGGCAGGAGCCTGGTGGGATTCCAGCCATCCTTCCCCTCCTTCCTGTTTATAAAGCCGTTTTACATCATCAAAGCAGACCTTGACATAAGCGGTCCAGCACAAATGGTGTTTTGTTTCACTTGAGACAGGGTCTCTCTAGACCAGACTGACCTCAGATTCATCAAAATCCTCCTGCCTGGGCCTTCTGAATCTGGGATCTCCGCTGCCATGGCCACAACAAACATTTAAACCAGGCAGTGATCCCATCAGGATAGTGGATGTGGAAAGCAGGCCAGGGAAGGCTCCTGCCTGGCAAGACTGAGACAGGATGCATTCCTCTAAGACAAAAGAGTTGACGTCATCTACCATCCTTCACCCATCCTGGTGTAGGGACACATGTGGGCACCGAGAACATCCCCTGGCCTCTCAGATGCGCCTTCTTCACCCGTGATACTGCACAGTCATGTCCTGCCCCTGCTAAAGCGTCAGGCTGCGTTGTGCTGCCCCATGATGTCTGGACTGCCACAGAGGGTGAGCGTTTAGAGGAGGAGCCTTACTGTTTTCCTGCCGTACTGATCTGAGATGTTTCCCCAGAGCGTGGAACTGGACATCATGCCGATGAACACCACCTGCAAGCAGACAGACCGTTCCTATTAGCAGCACGAAGTGAAAAGGAACAGCAACTAGACTCTCTCTCTCTCTCTCTCTCTCTCTCTCACACACACACACACACACACACACACACACACACACAGCACCGCAGAGTAGATAAACCTGTTGCTGAGACAGTTCCTTTTTTGTTTTTGAGACAGGGTCTGTCTGTGTAGTTCAGGCTGCCTTCAAATTCTCAATCCTCCTGCCTCAGCCTCCTGAGAACTAGGATTACAGGTGGGTACCACCACCCTTAGGCAGGTCTAGGTCTCCCAACAATCACATTCCACAAAATGTACCTGACTCCCACTGAGCTGTGACCTCTCTGCTCAGATCAGTCATGTTTTGCCTTAGATAGCACCCCAAACAATCAGATAAAATCACCATAATAATCAAACTCATAATGATCAAACCTGGGGTCCATCACTAATTAGCCACAGCTTGGCCACAGCTGAGCTATGTGACCTGGAGTGAGCAGCTTAATCTATCTGCCTCTCTTCCCTTCCAGCACGAGGGTCAAAGGGCACGACGGAAGATGTGTTGTGGTCATTAGTGTTCACTGCCAACTTGACAAGGTCTAGTGTCACCTAGGAGTCAAGCCTGTGTGCATGACTGAGAAGGGGGTTCTTGACGGGGCAGATGGAGGTGAGAAGAGCCATTTTAATCGCAGATGGCACCATCCCATGAGCCAGACTGAATAAAAAGGAGAGAGACATGGGTACCAGGAATCATCTGTTTCCTGACTGGGGATGCCATGTGACCAGCTGCCCCACACTCCTCCTTCATGCCTTGCCCACCAGACAGGCTGTATCTCCTCAGACCACCTGCCAAGTCAACCGGCTCCCTTAAGTTGCTCCTTGTCAGGGTTGCAGTCAGCAATGAGACTAGTAGCAAACACAGGTGTATCCAACATGGCTCCCACCCTTTGGACATAAAGCTCTCAGGGAGCCATTGAGATCATGGTTGCTGTTCTCTCTCCTGGCCTTTATCCCCTTCTCTGAATTTCCAGAGCAAAAATGGAGGATTCAGCCTCACTCACCTTCAGAGCTTCTCTCTAGAGAGCACAGCACTTTCTGGAGTCTACTGCCTGCTGAGGGCAGTGTTTCTAACCCTCACGTTGCCCTCCTGGGAAGAAGGGTGGTGTTTCCTATCTGTAGCGGGAAGGTGTGAGGCTCCTACCGTATATGTGCACATTGTGGTGGGTTCCAGACTGTCTGAGGTCCCCGAGGAGCTAAAGCTCTGGGGGTGGGGTAGAGCTGGTTGCTAACTTGCTGGGACCGGTCACAGGGGTAGGGCATTGGGTGGGAGGAGCTAAGAGGAGCTGACATCAGCGTTTCCATCCAGGGCTAGTGCTGGCAGTTTTATGTCAACTTGACATAAGCTACAGTCATTCCAGTTAGGAAATTCCTCCACTAGTTGGCCTGTGGGTAAGCCTGTGGTACATTCCCTTGATTGATGTTTAATGTCCTGTTTAAGGCCCTGGTTCACTGTGGATGATCACTAAGTTCTATAAAAGGTAAACCCAGCAGTGTGGAGCAAGACAGTAGGCTGTGTTCCCACAGCGTCCACTTCAGCTCCTGCCTCCAGGTTCCACCTCGAGTCCCTGCACTGACTTCCCCCAGCAATGCCCTCTGCCGTGGGGCTATACGCTGAATGAACCCTTTCCTCTCTAGGTCTTGGTGTTCATCCCAGAGATAGAAAGCAAAGCAGGACAGCTTGGCTCTTCTCTGCAGAGCCCTAGCAGCAGGAGATGGGCAGCGTCCCACAGGACACCAGGGGAATCTGTGAACTGCCGGGCTGCCTACCGAAGTCAGCAGTGCCACCTGCCAGCTGGGGAGTCGCCACTCACAGTGCAGCTGAGGTGCCAGGATGCTCAGGATCATCATCTCCATCGCGTCGGCCATCTGTGGGAAGAAGGGAAACCGTGAGGCCAAAGTGCAAGCTGCCCTGCTGGCACCTGGCCAGACATCTCTGGGAAAGCCTCTGGGACTGAACCAACGAGCTGCTACACAGGGACTCGGGTGACACCTGGCCAGACATCTATGGGAAAGCCTCTGGGACTGAACCAATGAGCTGCTACACAGGGACTCGGGTGACACCTGACATGCGTGTTGTGTTTCCTCAAAGTGTCTGCTTGCTTTAAAATTTTATTTTTAAGCCTCATATTTATTTCTTTTATTCGAATGGGTGCTTTGCCTTCATGTAGGTCTGTGCATTATGTGCATGCAGTGCCCTTGAAAGCCAGAAGAGGGTATTGGATCCCCTGGAGTTATAGGCAATTGTGACCCACCATGTGGGCACTGGGAATTGTGGAAATTGAACCTGGGTCCTCCAGACGAACTACAAGTGCTCTTAACCACTGAGCCATTTCTCCAGTCATTTTTTTTAAATTTACATTTATGTGTGTGTGTGTGTATGTGTGTGTGTGTGTGTGTGCCATCTCACTGGCCCCTGTATGTGGTTTTTGTTTGTTTGTGAGAGACTGGCCCAAACCAGCAATCTTCCTGCCTTCTTCTCCTGCACACTGGGATTACTTACACACAGCACCATGGACAGCATCATTTCCCCATATTTTTAAAAATACAATGGATCAATGAGACAGCTGTAGCACGAATAATAAAAACCCAGAGACAGATATTGGGGTTCAACCTGAAGATCAGAAAAGCAAAGCATCCAGGACTGACTCTTACCTCCACCTCAGACCGAAAATGGACGAGATCCTGTTTCCATGAGTCCTGAAGACTGCACACCCCACACTCCACTCAGTTCTTCGCTCCTCCCCCTTATATTCCTCTCTTCACCCAGCTTACCTCTCTGGTCTCCACCTCGCTAGTGCTGGGATTAAAGGCATGTGATCTCAAGTGCCGGGATCACCTTTGCGTGAGCTCCGTTTCTCTTTTAGACAGATTCAATCCCGTGTAGCCCAGGGTGGCCTTGAACTCACAGAGATGCCTCTACCTCTGTCTCCCAAGTCCTGGGATTAAAGGTGTGTGCCACCACTGCCTGGTCTGTATGGCTGACTAGTATGGCTGTTTTGCTGTCTGATCTTCAGGCAAGCTTCATTTATTAAAACATAGATGATAATATACCACTACAGACAGCTTAATAAAAAAAACACTTGCTGCCAAGCCTGAGGCCATGAATTTGATCCCCAGGATCCACATGGTAAAAGGAACAAACCAGATCCTGTCTCTGCCAGTTGTCCTCTGACCACCACGTACATGTTCACCATAACACACACACACACACACACACACACACACACACGAAACACAGGTGCTCCCCAGATGAAGTGATAAGGTGCCACGTGCCTAAAAGCTGAGCACATATTCACAGAGACAGAAAGACAGTGTGGTCTTTTTTCCTTCGGTGCAGTTACTCATTTGTCTTTCACCGGTAGGTCATGAAGAATTCTCTGCGTATTTAATGGATACAGTGTTTGAATATATTAGCATATATTAAGAAACCCCAAATGTCTTAATACTACTTTATGACTAGACAGAATATTGGAAAGTTAAAGGCAGATCCACACACAAGTCACGGGAGTGTGGGGCACAGTAAAGTCTGCTTCTACTTAGTGAGAGAAATGGCAGCAGAGAACCTGATGGTCCGTTGTGAGATACATGTGCTTAGGTCACATCTCACGTCGTGCTCAGAGAAGCATTGCAGCTAGATTAAAGGTTCGGTGTTGAAGCTCTGTAAGGGTCCCTTAGCTAGTGTTTGTGGATACCTTGAATCAGAAGTCACTCTTTGCTTTATTTTATGTTTGCAGTGCTGGGGATAGAACCCAGAGCCTAGCACACAGCTGGCACCTATACTCCTAGCCCAGATGCAATTTTCTATGAAGTCTGTTTTCCTGGGCAGGGATATGACCCAAAACCATCCCCTCACAGTAGCCTTGAGTCCCCAAGGGCAGAGATTCACTTCTGTAGCTGGATGCTTCCTGAGGGTGATGGCCAACCATGTCCACCTTCCTCCCAGCATGCACCTGGGCCACCACTCTATATGAATTTTGCTGATTGGCATTCAGGCAGAAGCTCTGTGTGGGGTGAGCTGTGCTATTCCTGTTTCCATGGTACCTAGCTGAGCCTCAGGGGGATCCTTGGGGTGTCCATGAGATGCTATGCCCAAATATTTACCCAAGCCAAGCCAGTGAGAACAGAGAGCTTCCACTGAAATCTTCCAAACCCAATGGCTTCCACTGCATCTTCCACCATGAAAGTGTCTAGGAAGACAAAAGGGGAGGAGAGAAGGAGTTAATACCTCTTGGATGGTGGTCCCCAGACAGGCTAATTAACTGTAGCATGTGCTGCTATAAGAACTAACATCATAGCTATTTCATTTATCATCATCACC
>JAQHUG010000089.1:3533232-3561175 GCA_028555095.1 Dicrostonyx torquatus | reverse complement strand
CTCTCTCTCTCTCTCTCTCTCTCTCTCTCTCTCTCTCTCTCTCTCTCTCTCTCTCTCTCTCTCAAAAGACAGTGTTTCTCTATGTAACATCCCTAGCTGTCCTGGAACTCACTCTGTGAACCAGACTGGCTTCAAACGCACAGAGATCCGCCTGCCTCTGCCTCCCAAGTGCTGAAGTTAAAGGTGTGTGCCACCACTGCCCAGCTCATTACCACCACCACCATCACCATCACCGTAGTCACCATATCATAGTCATCGTTGTCATCACTACAACCATTTTCAGCATCATAGCCATCACCACCACCCTCAGCACCATCAGCGGCAGCAGCGCTGTTGCTGCTCTTCTCAGCCAAGTGAGCAACGATGCCTCTAGCAGGGTCCTGAAGTAGGCCTTGGAGTCCCAGCCTACACTGCCAGTGCCACCCTTCGGTGCTCTGTGCCTTCCCAACTGCCCCTTCACAAGAACTTTGTAAGACCACCACGGCAGGCAAACAGAGTGCCAGTCTCCGGGCTTTCTTACCATCAGTGGGATTGGCAAACTCCTTGGGCACAGCAGCCCCATCATCCAGCTCAACTGCTTCTAGGCCCACTCGGACCCCCTCGATCTGAACATCATGCTCTCCGGAAGCCACATCGTCCTCTGACCTTGCGCTCTCTCCTGTGCGGCGGAATTTCACCACCCTAGAGAAGAAGGCAAATGTGATGGAGATGGCTGGAGCTCCCCCGGGACAGCCTTGCTGCCCAGCCTTCCCACCCACGACAGGTAAAGAGCATTTGCTCACCAACTGGAGGGCTGGGTGGGCAGGAAACAGGGTAGTGGTGACGTTGGGAGTTCTTGATCTCTTGACAGTATTGTGGCTGGAGTTCTCATGTGCATGGCTGGGGCTTTGTCCTGGGCCTGAGTTCTGTTTTGACATAGCCTTGCACATTACCTAAGAGTTCTCAGAAAGCATGGTTGGCCGTTTCCTAGCTGTGGAACGTCATAGCGTGTGTTACACAGACAGCAACGAGATGACCAAGCCTCCTGAGTTCAATGTCACATATCCAAGAGCATCATGAGTGCTGTGTGTGTACAGTGTAGGGTTACTTGTTGGAGTAGACACATCTGTCTGTAACAGGTAACAGCTGGTCTCACACACGAGGCTTATGAAGAACAGCTGCTTTGACTGACAGCAGGGTTTCCTCATGTCGTGGTGACCCCAACCATTTGTTGCTACTTCATAAAATCTTGCTACTGTTATGAATCATAATGTAAATATCTGATGTGCAGGATATCTGATATCACAGGTTGAAAACTGCTGATTTAAAGGGACCACCCAAAACTTTAAATTAGGGGAAATTCCACATTAATAGCCACATGACATTCCCAGGTCTTCTGACCCTAACAGTCTCTTTTTCCCTAAATGGCCTCTAGCCCTGAGGGCTGTGACCTCACCTCCATGTTCCTCTGCTTCTCCCCACTACCCACTTTGCCCATTTGTCTGCCCCTGAAGATATTTGAGTTTGAGTCTCCACAGACCTGCACACTGTGCCACTCGCTCCTCAAACTACATATTCTTCCCTCATCCCTCCCTCTTTCCTTCCTTCCTCTTTTTTTAAAATAAAGACAGGGTCTCCCTATAGCACAGGCTGGCCTTGAACTCCAGATGCCCCCGCCTCAGCCTCCAGGTGCTTCATAGGTGTGCGACACTATTCCTGGTCCAAACTAAGCTATTTCTCATCTCTCTGGGGGAGACATGGCATGTCTGAGAGACTTTGAGACTTAGGACAAAGTGATCCATTTCCTTGTTTTCCCTCCCAAGCACAAGACCGCTGCTGTCAGTCACTCAAGTCTGAAGTCAATGACAGTCAAATGCGCTCCCCAGCTCTGGAGAGGGAGCTGTCCAGTATGGAAAGCTCATTTCCATGTGACTGAAAAATCATAAGCAGTAGAGGGGCCATGTGAGCAACGAGCAAAATGAACCGTTGGTTTAAGGAGGCAGAAGGGGTGGGCAAGCTCAGTACCAACCGCTGCTATCATTATTATTACTATTGAGATGGAATTACGTAGCCCAGGCTGGCCTGAATTCATTATACCACTGAGGGTGACTTTGAACTTCAGATCTCCCAACCTTTACCTGTAAGTGAACCAGCGTTTTATTCCTGTTCCCTTCCAGTCCTAGGGCCTGCAACTCAGAAGCAAGCACTGTGCCGCCGAGATACGCCTGTCACTCTCTTTTCACTTTTAGAATGGTTTCACTAAGATACCGGGCTAGCCTTAAACTCACTCTGTAGCCAAGGCTAGCTAGCCTTGAACTTGTGATCCTTCTGCCTCAGCCTCCTGAATGGCTAAGGTTACTGGCCTGAATCATTACCAAGCCCAGCTCCCCACTCCTTTGTAAAGGCCGAGTGATATTCCTTGTATGGACATAGCACAGTGTGTCTGTTCACCACCCGGCAGGGACTTAGGTTCTCCCATCTTTTGTTCATTGTGAAGGATGCTGCGACAAACAGGACTACAGATTTCGGTTTGAGTCCTTGACTTTACTTCTTTGGGGTATAAGCTGATCAACGTTTAAAATTCTGAGGGACTGCCAGGGTGTCTCACACACCACTTGCCTGTCATTGCTCGCTTCTGCTTGTCTGAACCTGGCCACCGCACTGCCGCAGCTAGCTCGCTGGGGCTTTCCTTCGCAGCTTTCTTTTTAAAATATATTTTCAAAATTTAAAATTGCACAAATATGTATTGCACACCCCACATCACATGCCTGCATGTCAGAAGACAAACACCAGGTCAGTTCTCTCCTTCTACCATGTAGGACGCAGGCGCAAAACCCAGGCTGTCAGAACAGTAGCAGGAGCCCGGCCACCCTGCCAGCCCTTCATTCGCATCTTTCTGACACTGAGCTTGCACAGGCTGTTGGGAAACAGACCTGGAAGCAATGTCTATTCAAGTGCTTTAAAGTAAATATCTGTTTTTCAGATTTTCTCTCTGTTGCCCATTCTGCCCTCAAAGTCACTATCCTCCTGCCTCAGCCTCTGAAGTGCCGAGATTCAAAGCCCACGTCAGGTCAGCACATCTCCTCACTTGTTCTTGCTCATCTGGACAGCGGATTCTTACCAATTATCTAATTTGCAAATATTTTCCTGAGTCCACGCCTGGGCTCTTCTGTCTGAATGTATCGTTAGACACAAAGAGAGTTTCTACATTGAGAAAGTCAAACATCTGGTTTTGCTTTTATTGCCTGTGCCTCTGTCATGTCCAGAACAGTCACCACAGGACACAACTTCTAATCATTTATGTGTGTGTGAGAGCACACGCATGCACACACATGCACATATATGCATATCACAGCATACCTGCAGAGGGCAGGAGTCTCTTCTCTCTTTCCACCATGTCAGTCCCTAAGTCTGAACTCAAGTCCTCAGGCTTGGCAGTAAGCACCTTTACCCACTGAGTCATCTTGCCCGTTCCTCTTCTAAAGGTTTATGGGTTTTGTCTTTGATGCACTTGGAGCTGAGTTTTTTCGACGGCGTAAGTTTAGGGCTGACTTTGTTCTGCTCTCCTTTCCCTCTTAGGCAGTTGTACGACCTTGCTGAAGTCAGGGCTTCTCCTGGCTTTGTGTCCATTGGACTCTGTTAGGCAAGTGGCACACAGGTTTGACCTGCATAGCTTTGTAGCAAGTACTTTTTCAAATTATTTTAAAAATTAATTTTGAGCCAGGCAGTGGTGGTGCATGTCTTTAATCCTAGCACTTGGGAAGCAGATCTCTGTGAGTTTGAGGCTAGCCTGGTCTACAGAGTGAGTTCCAGGCAAGCCAGGGATACACAGAGAAACCTTGTCTTGTAAAACACCAAACAAATAAGAAAAATGAATTTTGATATCAGGACCCACAAGACATCCGTGGCTTTTGCTTTCTAGTGTCCTCCGGGTGTCCATGTGAGTTCTAAGATAGGTTTTCCTGTTTCTGAGAAGAATGCAAAGTGAATTTCTGGGCCAGTGGTTTCCTGATAAAGTCCTCTTTGAAATATGCCCACTACAAACTGGGGGACTGGGAGACAGCAAGAGAAGCAAGACAAAGACTCCACCACATCTCTAGGGAGCGTGCAGCATGGATCCATGGATCATCCCCATTCAGAGCCATTGGGACCTATGTACAGGTCAGTCTTTGGTTACACTACCTCTGGTTCAAAGGGTGTGACCTCCATGGCCACAAGGGTTGGTGCTCTATGGGAGTGACCCTCTGAGAAGCCAACTCTGGAAACAGCTCTGGGCAGGTGTCTGCTCAGGAAAGGGATCTGTGTCTCCTGCAAATGATCTGTCGATAGTGCACACAGCTGGTGCTCAATTAAAGCTCACGAAAGCCAGGAGATGTGTGAAGCCCTCGCTGGTATGTGTACATGTTCATGTGTACATGAACACATGCTTGTACATACATATTGAGGCCAGAGATAAATATCATATGTCTTCCTGTATTGTTTTCCACATTATTGTTTTTAACAGGTTTTTTTTTATTATTACAAGAAAAATTTACATTTACTCCCCTTGTTCCCGGCCCTCCCGCTCCCCCCCTACCCCACCGCCCTCCCCCTGCTTCCTTAAGATGGGGCAGGATACCCTGCCCTANTTAGCTTCTAATGGTTTTAATTTGCATTTTTCTAGCAACTAATGTATTAAGCATCTTTTTTGTGTGTATTTGTCTTTAGTATGTCTTATTTCATAAAGTAACTGTTGGATAATTTTTGACCATTTCTCCCATGCTTTTGTACTATATTTTTTTGGTTTTTTTTAAATTATTATTACAAGAAAAATTTACATTTACTCCCCTTGTTCCCGGCCCTCCCGCACCCCCCCCTACCCCACCACCCTCCCCCTGCTTCCTTAAGATGGGGCAGGATACTATGGGAAGCCCTAAGCCCAAGGCCCTCCCCCCTTCATCTCTGTCTAAGATGTGCATCCATAGGTGGGTGTTTTGCCTGCATGTATGTATCCCATGAATGCAATACCTGTGGAGGCCAGAAGAGGGCAGAAGATCCCCTGGTACTGGAGTTAGAGTTGACTGAAAAGCCATGTGGGTACTAGAGACTGAAGCCAGGTCTTCTGGAAGAACAGCCAGTGCTCTGAGCCACTGAGCCATCATCTCCAGCTTCTCCACCTTCTTTCTGGGTGACAATCACACTGAATCTGTAGCTCATGGCTGACCAGTGCTCCACCTCTCTGCCTGTCTCTACCTCCCAGCACCAGGACCACAGGTTCACAGTCCGTGGGTACTGGGGACCAAACGTGGGTCCTGATGCTTGCACAGCCAGGACTTTACCCACCAGGCCATTCTCTCAGCTATGACAATCCTTAGTTTTCAGAAAAGTCATCCCATTTCCCTGGCAACCAACCTAAGAGCTAGGTTCTAGCTCACACTGAACCAGGTGCTCAAGGATGCAGGGATTGTCCTGGCTCACACAGCTTGAAGGAGATGAACCTCCAGCCTGGCTTTCTTTGCAATCGCAGCCCTGAGTTATAATCATCTGGTTCCTGGTCAGAGTCTACAGGTATGGAAATGGATGAGCGGCTGGAGCTAAGCAGGTTAGAGAGGGCCAGCTATCCAGACACAGAAAATGGTGTGTTCTAGAGCCGCAATCCAAGTGCACAGCTCAGGTCCAGCCTGCTGACCTCTGCAGACTGTCAGCATGATACAGTAATCGCCAGAACCCTCAACCTGCTTACAACACAGATAGGTGGGCCCCAAGGTCTGCCCTGGGGGCCGAGATTTCATTTTGAAGTTCCTGGAAGCTGCTTGGAATCAGACAAGAGTGTCCATCACTCCTGGGACCCCTCACCATGAAGCAGGGCTAAGGGACCTCCGTGTTCCCTATGGGCTGGGCAGGTTGTCTGCAGCTCATCCTCCACCCAGGAGGATAAGGACACAGGACTCCCACCAGTGTCCCATCAGTCCGGAGTGTCCCAGCTGGATGACAGGTGTCCTCTATGAGGAAAGGAGAGGAGATAAACTGCCTTTGAGAGGACACCAGCTGGGCGGGGGGATATATGCACTATTTGAGAAGCAACTATCCAGAAAGAACCAGATCTTGCTAAGAGCATGTGTTTGTGGGACAACACTGGGGGCTGCTGATGGAGACCACAAGAGAACTGACTTTCATGCACTCTGTTTTTCAGCACCAGTGGGCTAAATATTCCTACGATGGATGGCCAAGTTCAAGCCACCAGTGCATAAATAGTAGAATCTGAAAAGTCTTGAGTGTTTAAAGTGCCCTGGACAGCTGGCCCAAGCAGGCTCCACTGTGGCCCATCAGTGAACTAAGAAGGTCCCCCAGTCACCAGCACAGGCTATAGGACACACAAAATCTTCACAATGAGATAAAGCCAATCACAAGAGGTTTTGTAAGTCTGGTGCACATATAGTGTGGCCATAGCTAGGGTATCTGGAGAGACGGAAGGGCGAGGTGCTGGTTGCCAGGAGCCAGGCAGCTGCCAAGCAACAGGGAGTGATTTCTAAGTGGGAACCAGACTTCCCTCTGGGGTGAGAGTGTTAAGGCTGTGTGAATACTTTAAATGCCACTGAGTTGTACATTTAAAAAGAGTTAAAGCAATAAGCTTTGTGTTCTGTTTTTCTACCTGAAACAAATGAACACAGTCCACCAAGACTCTCAACTTTTTTTTTTTTTTCATTTTTCGAGACAGGGTTTCTCTGTGGCTTTGGAGCCTGTCCTGGAACTAGCTCTTGTAGACCAGGCTGGTCTCAAACTCACAGAGATCCTCCTGCCTCTGCCTCCCGAGTGCTGGGATTAAAGGCATGTGCCACCACTGCCCGGCTACTCTCACGGGTGTCCCTGGCATGGGTGCCCCGGAGTGCATTTGTTTATTCGACAAACACTTGCCAACTGCGCCAGGCTACACCTGGCATTATAAAACTGAATGAGAAATGGGCAGACCTGTCCAGTCATAGCCACCCTGCCCTGGGAGGGGACCCACATCACAAAGCCAGATAGTTAGCCTGGTGCAGGCATGCAGCTGAGGTCCCAGATACTCAGGAGGACAAGCAGGGCCACCTGAGCAAAACAGTGAGAACATTTCAAAACCCAAAACCAAATCCACCGTACCGTGTGTGTGTGTGTGTGTGTGTGTGTGTGTGTGCGTGTGTGCGTATGCGTGTACGCACATATATTTTGTTACCCTTAGTTTTCACAAAATATAAAAATGTAATTACTGGAGAAGGGTCTGGTTTCATTTCTGTTGCTGTGATAAAATATACCGTCAAAGAGCAGCCCTGGGAAAAAGGGGGTTATTTCTGCTCACAGTTCCAGGTTCCATTCCAGGCAGGGATCTCAGACAGCTAGTGCACACCACAGCCACCTTCAGGAGAGAGAGAGAGAGAGAGAGAGAGAGAGAGAGAGAGAGAGAGAGAGAGAGAGAGAAATGCCTGCATGCTCCATCGCTCCTCCCTACACAGTTCAGGACCCCACCCCCTGCCTAGGGAATGGTGGCACTAACAATCCCCCACAAGCATGCCCACAGACTAACCCAGTGTAGAGACCCTTCCCAAGTGACTCTAGATCCTGACTGCCACAGGGAGGAAAGGGTACCATTTACATTGATTTACAAATGTATTTATTCATCAGTTCATTTTAGAGATAAAGGAAAGGTCAGCAGATCACCCCAGATCTGAATTTAGGGCCTGTTAGCATCCTTGTACATGCTCTCCTTAAGAACTGTCGGTGGCTCCCTATTTCTGTGACTGACACTGACCGGTGAAACTTTTGGGAACCATAACTGTGACTGTTGCTCCTGCATGGAGCCATTCTGCTGGTGATTCATTACAGAGGTCCACGCGTGTACAGTCCACGGTTGCTATGGTGACTGTGACATGGACAGATGAAGACTCGTGTGTCAGGCCCAGGGTTGCGTGAGTTATTTAATCTACACTTTCACCCTCCCTATTTTATCAAGAGGGACACTTATGTCCAGAGGGGCTGGGAGCGCATCCAGGTCACACAGCAAGTGGCTTCCCTAGCTTTGGTTCAGCCATCTTCAGAGTTTCCAATTCCAAACATGTCTCTTCTGGGATAGCATGCTGTTCATTTAGGATGTTCATTAGGATGTTCATTTAGGAACGTGTATCACAACGCACAGTGTGCTGTCACACCGGTCAGAGGTGGGTCAGTGGATAGATAAACTGTGGTACAGCTGTACAATGGAATATTATGTAGTCTTAGAAAGGAAGCAAATTCTGACACCTTACAACCTAGGAAAATCTTAAAAGCATTACACTAGGAGAATGAGCCAGACACGGGATGAACACTTTATGATTCTACTTTTATGAGGGGACCCAGAGATCAACAGTAGAACCATGGTTCCCAGGGACTGGAAGGAGACGGAATGGGAAGTGACTTTATTATTTATTTTGCTGTTTCCTTTTTTGTTTCGGAGACCAAGTCTCATTAAGTAGCTCAGGCTGACTTTGAGCTCATCATGCCTCTGCCTCAGGCTCCTGTTGCCTGGGTCTACAGCACAGGGATGAGTATGTAATGGTTTCAGAGCATTAGAAGGGGGAGAGGCAAGTCTTTGGGTACAGATATGATGGTGGTCGCATGTTATCCAGTGTGCTTACTGCCACTGTGTCCTCCAAAATAGCAGAATAGTTTGCGTATGTGTTTCTACAGTAGACGTGTCTTGGCTAGGGTTTCTGTTGCTATGAAGAGAAACCATGGCCACGGCAACTCTTATCAAGGAAACCATTTAATTGGGGCTGGCTTACAGTTTCAGAGCTTTAGTCCATTTGTCGTCTTGGAAGGACATGGAGGCACACAGGCAGACATGGTGCTGGAGGAGCTGAGAGTTCTACATCTGATCTGCAAGCAACAGGAAGTGAACTGTCCTGGGCGTAGTTTGAGCATATATGAGACCTCAAAGCCTGACTCCATAATGACACACCTCTTCCAACAAGGCCACGCCTCCTCCAACAGGGCCACGCCTCCTCCAACAGGGCCAGCCTCCTCCAACAGGGCCACGCCTCCTCCAACAGGGCCACGCCTCCTCCAACAGGACCACGCCTCCTCCAACAGGTCCACCCCTCCTAGTAGTGCCATTCCCTATACACCAAGCATTCAAACACATGAGTCCATGGGAGCCTTCCTATTCAAACCATGATGACATGTATCACATAATGCATGCTTTCCTACACAGACATGCACCACATGCCTTCACACAAGCTGCCACACAACTGGGCAATGGGAACCCAGGGGATCTTCTTTGGTAGATGTGAAAGAACAGGGCTCTGAGACTTCCTTCCTAAGGAGCTTGCTGAACCTAGGCTGAACTGTACCTCAGTGGTACAGTTCCCGCCTAGGGGTAGCCAGGTCATGGGTTCAAGCTCCAACAGCCCCTAAAACAAGAGTGTTCGGCCTTGGCCCCACCCTACTAAGTCAGCATTTGAAGCGCTGCCCTGAGGTGGACGGGCTAGAGGGATGGGGGCCCCTAAGGCAGAAAAACATTTCCTTTTCCTTTTTGACTTTTGAATTTTTGAATTGATTTTGGCTTTTGAATTGATTTGTTTTGTTTTTTTGTGTTTTTGTCTGTTTTTAGAGACAGATGTTCTCCTTGTAGCCCTGGCTGTCCTGGAACTCTGTAGACCAGGCAGACCTCGAGCTCACAGAGATCCTCCTGCCTCTGCCTTCTGAATGCTGGACTGCCTGGCAAGTTTTGGCATTTTTTAACTGGGACATCAGATTGCTTTTGTTCCGTGTGTTTCCTGAGTTTGTGCTGCGTGGGCTCGCAGATGACCGTGTGAAACGGGGGCGATGGGTTGGTGGGACCAAAGTGAGGCTGAACAGACCCTGCTGAGTGGCAATGACCCCGTCTTGCAGGTTCTCTTTACGCTTCCTCCCTGATGACCTTCAAGAAGCAACTTTGATTGTTAGACTTGTCCTCAGACAGATGTGAAAGAGAGACCTTTGACTACATTAAAGTAGATGCAACCAGGCAGGCTATATTTGAATCTGCTGGGCTCCAAAAAATAATGTTTATCAACTATATGAGCCAAGGTTTCCTGAGGGGGAATATGAAAGAGAAATCAGTGGCATATGCTGAATACATGGTAGGCCTAAGAGAGACTGGCTCCTGCTGCTTGGATTTCTTGGCATTTAAATCCATATATATATATATATATATATATAGTTTATATTTTACCAAAATAGCCAGACACATTTGTTTTATCTAAGTTTGCTACTTAAGGAAGGGAAGAACCTGAGACAGCTGCCCAGCGAGATCTGCCCTGTCAGGGACCCTATGCAAGGGCCTGCGACTCCAGAGTGCTTATCAGAGTCTTTCTGTTCATCCGAGCCTCTGACCCTAATTCCTTGAGACCAGGCTGACAACTGAAGCTTGAATTGATCTGTGGTCACCACAGGGTAGCATTTAAGGTCCTGCAGACAGAGGGGTTACCTCAGAAGAGAGCCTACAGTGCCACTCAGACTGTCTTGGCTTTGACTCTCCTTATCCAAGCTGTTCAGGTGCTGTGTGACCCTGGGAAGGTCACTTCACCACCCTGAGTCAGTTTCATGGATTTTAAGTAGAGGTAGTAGTTGTTGTCTCACAGGGTTGCCATGGGAACCGAAGGTATCACCGTGGAGACAGTATCTTGAAAAGACTGGTGATTTCATTATGTGTTGATCCAGAGCTGGTGGTCTGCTCAATGCTGGCTACGGAGTGGGACAAAGGTCATATGGTTCTCAGCATTGTGGTGAGGTCACGGAGTGCCTTCTCTCACAAGAGGATTATGTTCTCACAGCATCGCGAGACACAGGGACACCTCAGAGGTGGCTGTCTGTGAAGGGCTTGCCTTACAAGTAGGAGGGGGCCACGTTTGAGCTCCTAAACCCAGTTTTTTTAAAAGCCAGCTGTGGGGCACATGTTGGTAATTCCACCTCTGAGGAGCCAGAGCCAGAGCCAGGTGGGTCCTGGTCAGTGAGAGACCC
Organism: Dicrostonyx torquatus; assembly: GCA_028555095.1. Lineage (NCBI taxonomy): Eukaryota > Metazoa > Chordata > Mammalia > Rodentia > Cricetidae > Dicrostonyx > Dicrostonyx torquatus. The sequence continues at coordinate 3,550,207 of JAQHUG010000089.1, read as the reverse complement.
CGTCTCAAAGGAAAGGGAAACGGCACCTGAGGAGCAACAGCCGTGTTATCTCAGGATCCCACACCCAGGTTCAAACACGCGTGCACCACAGGCTATGTTGTAATTTGGGTATGGACAGGTTAAGAGGCCCTTTGAAAGGATGTGTTCTACTTACAACAGTGGGGACGGGGGTGGCAGGAGCGGGCAGGGGGATGTGCTCCATAGACTGAGAACCAGAGAAGGGAGGAGACTGGGGCAAGATCCCAGGAACCAATGCCAGCTGAGCTTTTGCTGTCAGAGGATGAGTCCACTCTAGAAAGGGGGACATGGTGGCTTCAGTATGAGATACTGTCCCCCAGCCTGCTCCTGCCCCCCCCCGCCAACACCCCCTCCCCGCTGCCAGCTCCTGTCCCCCACCAGCTTCTGTCTGGGGTAGGGTTTGCTCCAGCTGCTGGCACTTTTCTGAGAGGCTGAGGAATCTTCAGCACGAGGCACCTAGCGGGAGAAAGGACATACCATGTGGGTATGTCATCCTGGCTCCTTCCTGTCACGGTCTCTATTTCCTGGACTCTGTGCTGTTGACAGCATCTGTTGATGCCTTTGTCATCATAAGCTGAGCTGTCCCACTGTTCCTCCCTCACTACAGTGGCTGAAGCCTCAGAGATTGTGAGACAAAACTAAAAGATGTCTTAAGATGTCATGTCAGGCGTTTGATCACGGCAAAGATACCTGAGACGCATTGACAGGGCTCTCAGATGGCAAAGATGCTGGAATCCAGGAAGCCGACTTGTCTTACTGAAAGATGGTGAGAGAAGAAAGGAGACCAGGGGCAGGGGGCTGTGTGGTGACTGTGGTGGTGTCAGAGGGCTGTGGGGTAGAGGGTGAGAGCCTTCCTTCAGGACCGCTGGTCTGCATTTTCCCAGCCAGACAGGGAAACGTCCTCCTGGGGAGACATTTGTAAGGCTTAACAGGCCACTGGGTGACGGAGATCCCAGACACAAATGGCCCCTCTCAACCTTGTCCCAGATTCCTATGCTGTTTGGCAGTGGGTCCTCTGGAATCTGACTAGTGGGCTACACACTGTAACTCAAACAACAGGAACGACTGAGTTCACTGACAAATGGCCCTTGCCTGGGATCCTTCAGAGCCAGCCTGAGGTCCTCTTTATTTTTATGATTATTTTTGTTTTATGTGCATTGGTGTTTTGCAGGCAAGTATGTCTGTCTGTGGATACCAGATCCTCTGGAACTGGAGTTACAGACAGTTGTGAGCTGCCATGGGGGTGCTGGGAATTGAACCCAGGTCCTCCAGAAGAGCAGCCAGTGCTCTTAACCACTGAGCCATCTCTCCAGCCCCCTTGAAGAGGCTTTTAGATTGCTGTGGTTTGGGAAAAGGCTGCCCAGGGAAGGGACCTCTCTTGTCAATATCTGAGGTTCTGATGTGTGGAAGGACACTGTTGTTCAATCTGGACCCAACGAATGACTCTGTAGTAGAAGGTGGGGGACAAGTCTCAAGCCGGTGTAAGGAGCCCCTTCTCAGCCAGAAAAGCCCTGAGACTAAAAGGCTATTTTAGGGGTGCTAGATGCAGGAGAGGCTTTCTAGGCTGGTGGGTGCCCACGTGACTAGATCAAGAGTGATACTTAAATACATAGCGCCACAGCAGCGGGTCAGAGGCAAGCCTTAAGTACTATGTCCTAAGGGGTTCCAATTGACTGACAGGTGAATACCATGACTGCACCAAGACCTTAAATACTGACGACCCTTAGACAGTGCACAGCAGTAGGAGACCTTGAATTCAGTATTCTAACCTCTGAAAAAAATTTTTACAAAGATTTTACTTTCATTTGTGTGTGTGTGTGCGCACACACACACACACACGAACAGAAGCCAGGAGAGAATGTTGGATCCCCTAGAGCTGTAGTTACAGTCATGGAACCTGGACACTGGTAACTTAACTTGGGCCTCTGCAGGAGCAACCGATACTCTTAACCCCAAAGTTAACCCCTTAACCCCTCCAGTCCTGTGACTTTTTTACTTGATCTTAGCCAAAAGATTGTGTGTGGCATGAATAATAAAAACCCAGAGACAGAAATTGGGGTTCAACTCTAAAACCAGAAAAGCACAGCAGCCAAGCCACTAGAGAAGTCTTCCCTCTACCAAGGCTGGGCAACTGCAAACTAAGTAGACCAAGCCCCTCTCTCCTCCCATTTTATATTAGCTCTAGTGCTGGGATTAAAGGCATGTGACTCCCAAATCCTGGGATTAAAGGTGTGTATCATCATTGCCTGGCCTCTAGTGGCTTTAGCTTTGCCTCTGGTCTTCAGGCAAGATTTATAGATCAAAACACAAACAATATACCACTATAGTCGAAAAGTGATCCTGTGACTGGGCCAGGCAGTGGTGCCACATGCCTTTAATCCCAGCACTCGGGAGGCAGAGGCAGGCGGATCTCTGTGAGTTCAAGGCCAGCCTGGTCTATAAGAGCTAGTTCTGGGACAGGCTCCAAAGACACAGAGAAACCCTGTTTCGAAAAACAAAACACACACACAAAAAAGACAGGCTGGCCTCAAAATCATGATCCTCCTGCCTCAGCTTCCCAAATGTTGGGCTTCCAGGTATGCACAAACATGCTAGGCTCCAGCATGGGTGCTCTTAATCTATAGGCTAGTGCTTCCCTATAGAAACCATGACTACTTGGAGAGAGCTGTTTAATCATCCCAGTCCAGAGGCTCAGCGACTCACCTGCAGGGTGGCTCAGCGACTCCAAGCTCTGGAAGATGCTGACAGTGTCCACAGAAGTTTGGAAACCACACCCTTGAAGGTCCCTTCCACTCCTGAATTCTAAGTCTGTCATGGATATAAATTTTAGTTTTCTGTAGATTTTATTTGTTTTCCTGTCATTGATTGACTAGCAGTGAGCTTGTATCTGAGAACAGATATCTAACTTGTGATCATATTCATTATCTCCCTCACTGCGACCTGAGGAAAACGATCTAGGGAGGAAAGGTCTATTCTGGCTCATGGGTTACAGGGACACAGTCTGTGATGGCGAGAAAGGTTTGTGTCTGCAGGAGCTTGTCCACGACTGGGCAGATTAGGAAGCAGATCCAAAGCAGGATCAGGCTGTAACCTAAAGCCCACACCAGATGACTCAGTTCCTCCTGCCAGGCCCTACCTCCTAAACACTCCCCGGTCTCCTTAAGCATCTCCAGGAACTGGAGATGGGAGGATCACACATGAGCCTGGCCTTGCAGTGCACACTCCCATCGCCATCTTGGTCTTCCACAGTTACCAGCAGAATATTCTGCCAAGCTCTGCTTACTATTCTAAGGCTTCCCTAGCACAGAAGTCTTCCGCATTCCTGCCACAAACCAGCTCTGAAGCCCAGAAGCCTCTGGTCAGGCTGAACATGGCAGTGGGTCACTTCCGGGACCTGGTTTCTTATGTTGGCACCATTTCTCACGACTGTGATGAAACAATGGATTTCTTTGGGCCCATGATCTGGGGGCAGATCACTGTGGCACAGCTGTGCTGGCCGGAGCTCACTCACATCTGAAGGGATCAGGAAGGTTAAAGAGGGCCAGAACTGCCTAGAAGCCTCAAGGCCAACTCTCCAATCTCTCACATCCTCCAGTTAAGCCCCATGTCCTGAAGGTGCCACAGACTCTCAAACCCAAGCCATCAACTGAAGACCAAATGTTCAAATGAGTAAGCTGGTGGGGACATTCCACATCCCCCACAACAGTGATGTTCACAGACAGAGGGAGGGCGTCCATGATGCCCACACCATGTTCTCTGCACCCACTCGTGAGTGCCCACGCATGTGTGCTCAGCTTCACAGATGGTGAAGTTGAGGCATGGGAGGAACCACAACCTTCTCCACAGCCCTACAAAGTTAGCAGGTCTGGTTGAACCTGATGCCCAGCAATGGCTCTCAGCTGGGTCACCCATGGAGCGGTGAGGAGGAGTCAGGGCTCAAGCTACAGCTTCCCCCGTGGTTTGCCATGACCAGCATTTATTTATTTGCTTTGATACAAGCTCTTACTTCTGTTGTCCTAGCTGACCTGGAACTCATCACATGGGCCAGACTGGCCTTAACTTCCAGAGGTCCTCCTGTCTCTGCCTCCTAATTCCTAGGATCAAAGGGGTACACCATCACACCTAGGATCAAAGGGGTACACCATCACACCTAGCTGGAAGTTTTTATTCTCACCTCTACACAATGATTTGCAGCAAGAATCTTCTCATTGTAAGACTGAGTTTTTGCCTTGGTGGCTCTCAGAATCTTTTAAGCAAAGGCACACGGGCTGGGATAGGGGTCAGGGAAGATTCGGGTATTACTGAGGAATCAGGTATGAAGAATTCAATGTGATGGATTCCAGGGAAGATTGGAAGGTGTTCTGGAGGCCGTGACTGGGTAACTGGTCTTAGGTAGGGGTGTACTCCCAGGGACATGGACAATGTTGGGAGACAGTTCCAATTCTCATAACTGAAGCTGAAAAGTAGAGGGGTTAGGTTGAGGCATTCAGTGGGTAGGGACACAGCTAAATACCTATCAGTGAGATCTTGTCTAAAATGTCAACCATGTCAAGGAGAAAAGCACGTCTTACAGTTCGAACCTGGAGTGTCACTGGAAGGCCTGTGTTAAAGACTCACTCACCAGCCTGTGGAAGGTGGTGGGTCTGTGGGAGTAAGTTAGGTCATTAGAGGTAGACCCTTCAATGGTCCCGGGGGCCCCCTCCACTTTTCTGTCTGTCTCTCTGTACTTCTTGGATGTGCTGAGGTGAGAGGCCTTCTTTGCCACACATCCCTGCTGCCAGGATGTGATTGTAATATCATTCTCCTAAGACAACAGAGTAAACCAGCCATGGGCTATCCCAAGACAATGGAGCCAGCCAATCATGGGCTATCTCAAGACAATGGAGACAACCAATCATGGCTTATCCCAAGACAATGGAGCCAGCCAATCATGAGCTATCTCAAGACAATGGAGACAACCAGTCATGGGTTATCCGAAGATAATGGACCCAACCATCCATAGGCTATCCCAAGACAATGGAGCCAATTGGCCATGGATTAAGACCTCTGAAACCATAAACCAACTGTCTTTCTTACATCTATATTGTTTTCTTAGGTAATTATGTTGGAAATAAGAAAATCTTATTAACCTGAATGGATTAAAGAACAAAATAGACTCCAGTACTAACACAAGAACAGTCACTTAACCCAAAATAGCACCCGGCACAACCAGCTAGAGAAGTCACAACCAGGGGCCAGCAAGATGGCTCAGCTAGGAAAAGGACCTTGCTGCCAAGTCTGAGTTAAACTTGCTGTTAAACTGAGTTCCATCCCTCAGACCCACAGAGAACTCACTGCCAAAAGTTGTTCTGGGACCTCCATACGCATAACACACACACACACACACACACACACACACACATGAAATAGAAATAATGCTTTAAAAAACTGTGATAAATAAATAAATAAACAAGCAAGAAATCTGTGTCTGATTGGAAGTTGGAGCCCCTGCAGTGCTGTGTAACCATGTCCATCCCAACTGGTAGGAGAAATAGTTCAGTCACTGCAGGGATTTTTCTGTTGTTTTTCCTCACCACAAAACTTTCTTAACCCTTTGGCTGCATAAACTGGTCTACACTAGGGCCCAGTGACCCTACATAAACTGGTCTACACTAGGGCCCAGTGACCCTACATAAACTGGTCTACACCAGGGCTCAGTGACCCTGCATAAACTGGTCTACACTAGGGCCCAGTGACCCTACATAAACTGGTCTACACCAGGGCTCAGTGACCCTGCATAAACTGGTCTACACCAGGGCTCAGTGACCCTGCATAAACTGGTCTACACTAGGGCCCAGTGACCCTGCATAAACTGGTCTACACTAGGGCCCCAGTGATCCAGCCTGGGGTGGAATCTGCAGCCCTGCCCCCACACTTGGAATGCGGAATGACTTCTCTCTACAGAGGAAACACACTGGACAACAAGGGCTAGGGTGTGGTTCGGGGCATAGCATGCGCCTAGCATGGTCAAGCCCTTGGTTTAATTCTAACACCAAAATAAATGAGTTTTAGAAGGTGAGGGCTGGTAAGATGGCTCAGTGGGTAAAGGGGCTTGCTGCACAAGCTCTCGATTCCTGGAACCCATGTGAAGATGGAAGGAGAGAACTGATTGCATACGTTGTCCTCTGATCTACTATGTGTTAGGTTCTAACTGGACACAGTAATAATGAAGCTTTCAAATGATAAATGCTACAAAACAGAAAACGTCAGCGTGATGTCATCCAAGGAAGATGGATGGAGACTGCTTATTTTTTTCAGTTATGGCAAAATATATGTAACAAATTTCATCATCTTGCTGCTTGTGATAGCATACACCTGTAACTCCTGAACTGAAGACAGAAGTAAGAGGACTAGGAGTTCAAGTTCAGCCTTGGCTTTAGTGAAATCAAGGCCAGCTTGGACTGTATGAGACTCTGTATCCAAAAAAGCAAAGTAAAGAATTCCTATGTTAACCATTTTCAGTTCTGTGGCACTAAGTGTAGTCACATGATGGTGCAGCTGCCACCAGCATCCAGCTACCCATCTTTTCAAATCCCCAAGTCTATGACCATCAGCTGCTGCTTCCTGTCCACCCCTTTTCCCACCAACTCCCTGAAAACCACCATTCCACTCTGTCTCTGGAAACATACCTGCTCTGGGCACCCTGTTCAAGCCACTGCATGAGAGACTGGTCCTGACTTCAGGGTTCACTCACGCTACCACAAGGTCCTTTCAAGGCTGAACAATATTCTAATTGACTAGATAGATGTACCCCACTTTATCTGTTAATGGATGGAGGCTCTCTCCATGTTTTGGTTACTATTGATACCATAATAATGCACATGGGTATGCAAAGAGACTTCAGGGCCCAGAGCAGCTTGGTACATACCTGCCAAGAGAGACTCAATAGAGACCAACCAAAAAGCAGGCCTGAGCTCAGTTTACCCAAAGGCAACACCTGACTCCAGAAAAGACCATAAACCGGGACCACCCAGACACCACCCAGCAATGGACCAATCAGCATCCAAAGGGGAAGTACCTGACATTCCAACTATTTGTAGATAGAATCACCTGATGTCCCTTAGCCCAGCACACACTCATCCCCTTTCACCGCTAGACAAATGTCAATCAGGGGTCACTCACTCCAACCTCTGCTATGACAAAAACCCCACCCAACTGAACTCGAGGCTCTCGATGGTGCCAATGCTTTGGAGACATGAAGAGTCCAAGCTTGAATAAAGACTTTTTGCTTTTCTATACAGGATTCAGTCCCTGTGATGATCTTTTGGGGGTTCCTGTGATCTGGGCATAACAAGGCCACATGTCTATTTCTTTTGGGTACACAGCCATCTCTCAGTAGCTATGAAAATTGGCTCCAGAATCTTCCATGGAAACCATAGTCTTTGGGTACTCAAATAATATGAAATGGTATGGGATTTGCACACGACTTCCACACATCCTCCTGTATACATTAATGCACCCCTAAATTACTTACAGTCCCTGCCACAGGGTCAACACCATGGAAACAGACTGTCATTGAGAGAATGACAACAAAATCAGCCTGCAGATGTTCAATGAGGAAGTGATGCTCTTCTCTGTTTCAAATCCACAACCGGTCGATGTTGTGGATACAGACCCCGGCATGTAGAACTGCTAGAGCAGGCAGATCCCTAGTCTTGAGTTTCCGAGGCCCCCCACACTGTTCCACAGCAGCCAGGCCAGTTCCCATCCCTACAGACAAGGCAAGGAATTGTTACCTTTACCGGGGCTCATTGCCTGCATCTTCTGGTTTGAGTTTTTGTTGGCTTAGGGCTTATGGTACCTTGGTGTAGGAGGGTTCTTCTGTATTTGGGTTACTCTCATTGGTTGAATAAAGGAGAGGACTCAGCCCTTAGGTGGGCGGAGTAGACAGGACAGAAGGTGGTGAGAAAGAAAGGAAGTGTGCCAGATGCCATGATCCTCTGGCTCAAGATGGATGCAGGTTAGAACCTTCCGATAAGTCACCACCTCATGGTGACATACAGACTTTTGTAATGGGTTAGTTTTAGATGTGAGAGCTAGCCAAGAAAAGGCTAGAGATAATGGGCCAGGCAGTAATTTAATTAATATAATTTTCATGTGGTTATTTCAGACATAAGCTAGCTGGCAGCCGAGAGCCGGGTGGAAAGGAACAAAAGGGCCCTGAGCTTCTCTCAGGGGCTGGGAACACAGCTGCACCTATTTACAACAGTACCTAACTGGTGTATGTGGGAGAGGGCTACAGTTGTTGGAGGCAGTGTGAACAAGAGCCACAGGAAGCCTTTGAGTAGGTGACTGCATGGTCTGACATCTGACCAAGGCCCTCTTGAGATGGAGGGATTGCTCAGCCGTTAGGAATACACCCTGCTCTTGCAGAGGACCTGAGATTGATGGTTCACAATGACTATGACATCAGCTCCAGGAGACCCAATGTCTCATCTGTCCTCTGTGGGCACCCACACTCATGTGCACATACTTACACAGAGACACACACACACATAGAAAAAACTTAAGTCTAAAGGGAAAACCTTCCAGTGGATGTTTTGAGAGCAGGCTCTTAGGAAGCAAGGCCGAGAGTGGGGAGGCTAGCAAGGAGCTAAATCCTGTAGAGAACAGATGGGATGTGCCTGTGGGATCTAGAGACTGTGAGAGAAGCCGGCTGAAGTGTGGACAACACAGAGACACAAGAACAGCGAGCGAGATTTCCCAAAGATTGAAAGTGCTGGAGAAAGCCAAAGCTGAACTCAAGGGTTTGGAATGGAGGTGTGATCACCAGGGAATGGAGATGAATGGGGGTGTGGTCACCAGGGAATGGGGTGCGGTCACCAGGGAATGGAGGTGTGGCCACCAGGGAATGGGGTGTGGTCACTAGGGAATGGGGGTGTGGCCACCAGGGAATGGGGTGTGGTCACCAGGGAATGGAGATGAATGGGGGTGTGGTCACCAGGGAATGGAGATGAATGGGGGTGTGGTCACCAGGGAATGGGGTGTGGCCACTAGGGAATGGGGGTGTGGTCACCAGGGAATGGAGATGAATGGGGTGTGGCCACTAGGGTATGGGGGTGTGGCAACCAGGGTATGGGGTGTGGCAACCAGGGGGTGGGGGTGTGGCCACCAGGGAATGGGGTGTGGTCACCAGGGAATGGGCTGCTGAAAGAGGAGGGATTGTGAGGTCAACTTCAGGGACTGGAACAGGCTTGATGGCTAAGGTCACTAACCCATCTTGCAGAGAATCAGGGCTGCTTCCCAGCACTATGTTGTGAGAGGGCCACAACCTCCTCCAGAAACTCAATTCTAGGAGCCCTGAAGTCCTTTTCTGGCCTCTGAGGACTCCTATGCACATGGTGCACGGGAAACATTCACATACATTAAATATCAATCTTTATTATTATCATTTTTTAAAAGCATTCAAATTCAGACACATGTGGCCACACCACTGCAGGCGTTTCTGCAAAGGCACTTACTTTATTTCATGAACAAAGAGAGGTCCAAGGGCCCAAGTCAAAGGAGAGGAGAACAAGAAATACCAGAAGATTCGTTGGAGTGGCACTACCCAGCATCCTCCCCTTCTCCCAGGTCAGGTTAACTATGTAGGGGCAAGCAGGCTCCCAGCTTCACGGATGAGCACCTAGCCTTGGTAGGATGAGGTTAAAGGTCAAAAATCACCCCAGTGGTAAGCGTCTGAGGTAGGATTTGAACCCAGCACTGCCTGACTCCAATTTCCCCATTTTATCTCAGTTACTGAGGCCAAAGAAATGAAAGAAGGGCTCACTTGAGGTGTCAGACGCGTGCTCCATGGTGAGGACAGGAAGCTGGAGACTAACTTCACAGCATCCCGGAAGGCCCTGAGTGTCCTGTCCTGTGCTTTTAAAAGGGGTCACCTCTATCAGCATACTCTATTGATGGCTTTGAGACACATCATGCTCTTCCCACGCTGGGCTTTTCCTCACTAAGTCCCCTCTTTCTGGAATGTTCCACACTGCTACTGTGTTTCTGAAAGGAACCATACATCTGGAAGTTCTCCTTGATCTCATTGTCTAGAATCAGGATTCCTGCACAGCCCTTGACTGGATGAGCATTTAAAACAGTTCTCATAGCTGTGACTGCGACTCCGCCAATGCTCGCCTACTCTCCCAGGCCAGGCCTGCACGACAGAACCTGGGAAAGCGCTGCAAGCCACGCAGCTCCAGAAACGCCTGGATATCATACACACCATGGTAGCCCCTCGCCACAGGGAGCTAGTGAACCATAGTGAGTGAGCATTTGAAGATGGGCAGGTTTTGTTTATTTATACTATGTATTTGTCCTGGTCAGCTTTGACTATCAACTGGACACAGCTTGAGAGGGAGGCCAGGTTGGCCTGTGTGCCTCTCTGTGGGGAACTATCTAGATTGTTAATTGACAGAGAAAAGTCCAGCCCACTGTGGGTGGCACTAGTCCCTGGGCAGGTGGTTCTGAGCTGTGTAAGAAAGCCTGGTGGGGCCGGGCAGTGGTGGCACACGCCTTTAATCCCAGCACTCGGGAGGCAGAGGCAGGCGGATCTCTGTGAGTTCTAGGACAGCCTGGTCTACAAGAGCTAGTTCCAGCGCAGGCTCCAAAGCCACAGAGAAACCCTGTCTCAAAAACCAAAAAAAGAAAGCCTGGTGGGCATAAGCTGGTCAGTGAGTCAGCAAGCAGCATCCTCCATGGTTTCTGCTGTACCTTGGTTGTCAAGTGACCTCCCCAGTAGGAGGTGACCCTGGCTTCCTGCTGGCCTGTGATGAGGAACACAGGCTGGATACACCCTTCCCTCCTCCGTGATGCAGGCTGTCTTAGCACAGCCACAGAAATGTAAGTAGAACAACATGATATCGCCTAAATTATTTCACATGTAATAATTTATATTAACCACATGTGGCCAGTGGCTACCATACTGTGACTGTAGACTCTTTCAGGGTATGGGCCATTTTATATTAATCATCCATCCAATACTTTGTATCAAGGATGGCATGTATCAAAGTTAAACTATTGAGTGGCCAGGTATGGTGGCACACGCCTTTAATCCCAGCACTCGGGAGGCAGAGGCAGGTGGATCTCTGTGAGTTCTAGGACAGCCTGGTCCATATAGCAAATTCCAGGAAAAGACAGAGTCCTCTGAGGGCTGCAAATGTAGATCAGTGACAGAGTTCTTTCTTAGCATGCATGAGGCCCTGGGCTCCAGCCCCATCACCATATCCTGGAAAAGAGAAATCTTACGTGCACGGGTACACGATAAGGAAGAACAGCACACAAACTTTCAGCTGCTCATCTGCACACACATGCTCCCAGAAGAAAGCAGAGAAACACCAAGGGCCCTTGGTAGCCTCCACTGGGCCATGCCAGGGCTGTGCAGCAGGGCCTCCAGGCACACAGACGTTCTTAGACACCCTTGCTCCCTCCCCTCCTCAACCCTGCAATCTGCTTAGAGGCTTAGGGCCTGTGAACACCCAACCTCCTGCAGGGCCCAGTCTGTTTCAGAGTCCACTTCTGCCAGCCCTCTGAATTTTTTTAAACCATATTGCTCTCAGGAAATCTGTTGCCTGCAATCTGTGCATAATATATGCAGGGCATGGTTTGAGAAGCAGCTAAGTCGTGATGTATAACCCACTCAGATTCACACGGCTGCCTGCTTCTTTCTCTTTTAGCTCCCTCGTTCTTAGAAACAGAGGTCAGCACAGTTACAGGCTAATTATGACTTCATTCAAGTGTATTTTGGGGCTTTCTTTTTCAAAAGATTTTTGGCTTTTTGTTTTTATTTACCTGTATGTGTGCCTCTATGCCACATGTAAGGGCAGAAGAAGGCATCAGATGTCCTGAAACTGGAGTTACAGGTGTTTGTAAGAACATGAGTGCTGGGAACCAAACTCTGTCCCCTGGAAGAGCAGAAAGTGCTCTTAACAGCCCTTGGGGTTTTTGAGCAGTCATTTTGGGGAGTCCAGCAGCACCAATCTACATAATTACTATTTTTTTTTCAAGACAGGGTTTCTCTGTAGCTTTGGAGCCTGTCCTGGAACTAGCACTTGTAGACCAGGCTGGCCTCGAACTCACAGAGATCTGCTGGCCTCTACCTCCCAATTAAAGGCATGTACCACCACCACCCAGCATAATTACCTTTTATAAATGTTTCAGATGTAATGACAATAATAAATAGCTAATGGCCATCATTTTGTGTAGTTAAGCACTTAGCACACATCTCATTTAACCATCATAATAAACATGAATCTAGTATCATGATAGTCATTTCTTCAGGAATTGAACCTGGGTACTCGAGTATGCTGCCCACACACTGTGCCGCTGTCCACTTGGCCCCAGCTAGAGAAACTGAGTCTTTAAAAGGCTATTTGACTTGAGGTCAAGATTTGAACCCAAATTTGCCTGGTTAAGAGCCAGTGTTCTCTGACAGCACACATTTAATCTCTCCAATAGATACACATATTCTGTCTATAAAATATTGAGATTGAGAATTTAAAAGCACCCTGAGGACCAAGATGGATACTATCTGCAAACTGTAATTCATGAATCTACTTTGTGTGTATTGAATAGTTGTAATATATTTAAATTTAAAATAAAAATCAATTGTTATTATTATTAGTAGTAGTATTGTATTTTTGAGACAGGATGGGGCTCGGGCTGGCCTAGAATGTGACCGTCCTAAGCTTCGGTCCCTCCCTCAAGTGCTGGGATTTCAGAGCTGCATCTCTAGACCCAGCCTGAATTAATTACATGTCAGTTTTCCTGTTCTCACCATCTCCTTCTGTATAGTAGTGCTGGGGGTGGGATCCATGGCTTTGTGCGTGGTAGGAGAGCGCTCTGAATGAGCCACACCACAGCTCCCTGTTTGCACTCCTTCTTAGTTATGGAAAGAATCAGTAAGTAATGTCATATCTATATATTAGTAGATCAAAGGCACGCATGTCTTTTGCCAAATTCACGTGCTCTAGAGTGCTTGGAAATTCATTCCACTAAAGCTGACATTCCAATACATGTATTCTGTTTCAATTTGTGGATTTTTTTTTTATTTGGAGTAATTGTTTGGCCCTGTGAACATGATGTTAAAGTTCGGTGAGAGTGGTATGGGTTCTTTGAGGAATCTGTACTCTGACACTTATGTGTCTGTGTATGGTACATGGACTTTGGTATATTAGAAGTGTGTACCCTTCAACATTGTAAAATAAAGCTGTCATTATTAGTTCAGGGGTTTTATGGATCTAGAACAAAAGCTGAAAAGTACAATTTCAATTAATGAAAACTGAATAATGATAATTAATTTTCCATGAATTGAGAAGTAAATATGACAACCCCCACAGGCACTCAGAGTCTCAGAGAAGCCAGATCAGTCACTCGAAAAATCACTGGGAGAATTCTTCAGTAGCTTGAGATGGGAGACCCACACCATTTTTAAAGTCAGTCAAGTACACAGAGGCCAACAGTAACCAATCCTTTCCAACAGACCCAAATGGAATTGACTTCCACGTCCCAGATGACTAGTGACTCTAAAAATTAAAACAGGAACCTCTGGAAATATTCTCTTTATTCTTAATTATTCCCACTCAGACTCTTGGAATTTGCTTAACAAATCAGTATCGCTTGTGGCAGAAAAATACCTGCAACCCCCCAAGACCTCTGTCCTTCCCACTGCCTGTGTTCCCCCAAGATTCTTAGAGAGAACTGTATCATCCCCCACCCCAATTCCCGACCTTAGAGGAATACTTTTCTAGCGCTTCCAGCCCTGAGGCTTACTCCAGCTAGCTCTTCCCCTTCATTCAGAAGGCGAGAGTCTCCAGCCACTGCTCACAGCCCTCTCTCATTCACATGCTCTACAAACAACGACTGCCCCAGCCTCTCAGCTAGCAACATCCTTGCTGTTAAGAAAGCAGTTTGCAACATCACATCAGTCCTTTCCAAAAGACCTTGCAGGGGAAAAAAGTCAGGAATTGCACAGTGAGGGAAAGGCTGGTAAGGACAGATACCTGCCCACATTTCAAAACGACATCTAGCATAGACCTCAAAACCCCTTCAGGGTTGAGAGCGATTTTCAAGGGAAAACATAGAAAACTAAGGATTCTCACAAGGTTCTGACAGATACGGTGGGGGAGGGGGTAATGAATCAGAAACAGAAGCTTGACTAGAAAAATGGCTTTTCTCCTCCAGGCCCAATTCTTCCGTCTGTAATAGCATTTTTCAATTCAAGAGGCCGTGCGGGTTGCACCCCTGCAGGCTTTGCTCTTCTAAAGGGCACCCCGCCTGCCTCCCTTCGCCCCCGCGGTACTCACGGCAACTGCCTGAGCTGGAACAGGTCCTCCTCCATGTCCTCGCTGCGCCAGGGCGAGCCTGGGCATGGCCCTTACATGGTGGAGCAGCGCCGGCGTGCCGGATTTCAGCACCTGGATGCTGGACAGCTCCACAGCTTCCTCCCCGGGCAGCGGCTGGGGGAGGGAGCCCTACCCGGGAGACAAAGCCGCCGCCGCCAGGAGACCGACGGGAGTGGGCGGAGGACGAGGGGAGGGCTGCGCGGTAGAGGGGGCGGGGCGAGCCCTGCTGCTCCCAGGAGCCCACGGTTCGCTGACTGGGGGTGTCTGCGGGGGCACCCCAGCCTGCCAAATGATGCCTCCCTCTCTGAATGTTGGTAGGAATTTTTTTTTAATGCTGTCAGTATGATAAGATTAAGCTCTGAGATGGAGTACAGGTTTTTGGAAATGTACTCCATGTATTACACCACTGTGTGCTGAACACCTACTGGGTGCCAGTCACAGTAACAGGCTGTTGACAGAACAGAGCTGAGGGCCTGATGAACTGACCTAGGAAAGGAACATGTTGAGTAGGGAAGACCCGAAGGTGGAAAGGTAACTTGCTTGTTCTTCACAGTCTGACTAGAAATTCAACCCCTTCGATTTTCATGCATATATCTCAGGTGCCCAGAAGAGTGTGCCTGGCACTCAGAACGTCCTTAGTAAACATCCTCCTGGCTGTGGTGGCTGGCACAAGAGAGGTTAAACAGAAGGAAAGCCTCTAGGCTAACAAGCTCAAGGACAGATGGGTACATATCAAAACTGTATCTCAAAAATTAAGCCAGAGCCGGGCGGTGGTGGCGCACGCCTTTAACCCCAGCACTCGGGAGGCAGAGGCAAGCAGATCTTTGTGAGTTCGAGACTAACCTGGTCTACAAGAGCTAGTTCCAGCGCAGGCTCCAAAGCCACAGAGAAACCCTGTCTCGAAAAACCAAAAAAAAAAAAAAAATAACTTAAGCCGGGCATGGTGGTGCACAACCTTGATCCCAGCACTTGGAGGCAGAGGCTGGTAAATCTCTGTGAATTCCAGGCCAGCTAGGGCTACAGAGTGAAATGCCATAGAGGGAGGGGAGAGAGAGAGAGAGAGAGAGAGAGAGAGAGAGAGAGAGAGAGAGAGAGAGAGAGAGAGAGAGAGAGAGAGAGAGAAGATAGCAACAGTGAGCAATCCTCAATTCAAATTGTCCATGATCACTTGACTTCATCCAAGGCTGTTGAGCCTACTGGGGGTAGGCCTGGTGCCTGGATACTTAAAGAGCTCCTCAGAAGCCTGGAGTGGAAACTTCTGATCCTTGTGTGAAGAAATGGAGAAAAGAATTCAACTACCAAGATGGCAGCTCCTATGCTTCCCATGTATGAGAGCCACGGGAATGAAGATCACAGGGACAGAAGAGAGAAACATCTTTTTCTAATTTTTTACAGTTTATGCATGCATGCACGTGTTTCTGTGGATGGGGGTGTCTCTAGAAGTCAAAAGACGGTATTTGATTTCCTGGAACTTGAGTTTCAGGCCCCCAACACAGACCCTCTGGAATCAATGCAAGTGTTCTTAGTTATTGAGCCAACTTTCCAGCCCTTTAAAATATGTTTTTTTTTTTAATTGTATGTGTATGGGTGTTTGCCTCCATGAACTTATGGGCACCATGTGCAGGCAGTGCTTACAGAGGCCACAAGAGGGCATCAGATCCCTTGGAACTAGATACACAAATGGTTATCAGCTACCATGTGGGTGCTGGGAACCAAACTCAGGTCCACTGGAAGAGTAGCCAGGGCTCTCAACTATCTCTATAGTCCCCTCCCCTCAACAATTTTATTCTTTTTCTTTGTTTTTAAAATTTTATTGTTAACACACTAGAAGAGGCGTTGGTCCAGGGTACAAGGGCACCAATCTGAGAACTGGAACCTGTTGTTATTTAACACATTTTCAAGTCCAACATAGATAGAGAGACAGGCAGACAAACAGACAACACACACTCAAGAAGAACCCTGAGCCAGGTGTGGTGGTTCAGGCCTGTGATTCTCACCCTTGGGAGACTGAGTTTGAGTCCTGTCAGGTCAACAGAGTGAGACTTTGTCTCAAAACCATAAAAGTCAAGGGCTGGAGAGATTGCTCCATGGTTAGAGCACTTGCTTCTCTTTCAGATGACCTAGGTTCGGTTCCTAGCACCCACTTGACATGGCTCACAACTGCCTGTAACTCCAGTTCCAAGGATCTGATGCCTTCCACAGTTACCTGTACACATTGTGTGTGCATGTACATGCAATACACACATGAACACACAATAAAAAATTAAATTAAATGGAAACAATAAAAGCTAAAAAACTAAACAATCAAAAAAAACTTGAAAACCTGGAGCAGAGTGTTCCAAACACTCAGTGTGTTCTATCTTTGTTTTGGATTTTTGAGGCAGTTTTTCTCTGTATAGCCCTGGCTGACCCAGAACTAACTCTGTAGACCAACTTGACTGATCTACCTACCTTCTTCACCCAGGGTGCTCTGGTTTTGGTCTGGGTGGGGTTTTTTGGGTTTTTTTTTTTTTTGAGACAGGGTTTCTCTGTAGTTTTAAAGGAAGCCTGTCCTGGAACTCACTTTGAAGCCCAGGCTGGCCTTGAACTCA
>JAQHUG010000089.1:3510236-3532042 GCA_028555095.1 Dicrostonyx torquatus | reverse complement strand
AAAAAAAAAAAAGCAACACCATTCTCTGAAGCTGAGAGAGGGACCCAGGGTATAGCTCAGTCAGGAGAGTGTGTAACTAACATGCATGGGTTCAATTCCCAACAGTGCACAAAAGTGGCCATGGTGGCACACACCTACAATAGCCATATTCAGGAGGGTGAGGCAGGAAGAGCAGGACTTCAAGATCATCAAACGTGTGTTCATCCACAAAGAATGAAGTCTGATAGAAGCTGCACTGTGCACACACCTTGAAAACATGATGCTAAGTGAAAAAAGCTGGGCATAAAAGGCTCAGAAGTTAAGAACACTGACTGGTCTTTCAGAGAACCTGTGTTCAATTCCTAGCACCCACATGGTGGCTCACAACTATCTGTAATGAGATCTGGTGCCCTCTACTGGCCTGCAAACACACATGGAGACAGAACACTGTATCCATAATATTTTTTAAAGGTCAGATGGTATTGAATTAGCACCGCATATAGAAATGACGAATTCATAAAGACAAAATGTAAAGTAGATGCTATGGAGAGACTGGAAATCACTCTTTGACAGGGAAGATTTAAAAATTCTACAGAAGATAGAGTGCGTTCCTTGTGTCACGGAACTAGTGCACTTATAAACTGGGCTGGCAAGATGGCTCAGCAGGTAAGGGTGCTTGCTACCAAGCCTGATTACCTGGGTTTGAACCCACATGGTGGAAGGAGAGAACAAAGTCCCCCAAATTGTCTTTTAATGTGTCACATTATTACACATACCTCCCCGGTAAATAAATGTAATATTTTTTTAATTGGCTAAAGGTTGTAAAATGGCTCAGTTGTTATGGAAAACAATATAAACTGGTCTGAAAAGTAATTGACATATAAATCTGTGATCTTGCTGGGTGGTGGTGGCTCACACCTTTAATTCAAGCACTTGGAAGACAGAGACAGGTGGATCTCTGTGAGTTCAAGGCCAGCCTGGTCTACATATTGAGTTCCAAGACAGACTCCAAATGGTACAGAGAAACTCTGTCTCAAAATAAAAAAAATCTGTTATCTCATTACTTGGTACGGATCCAGAAGGACTGAAAACAAGACCGTGTTTATTGCCAAGAAATGGGAACAACTTGAGTGTCCACTGAGAAGAAGATAGAGGAGAGGAGCTAGTACTTACAATGGAATGTTATTTTGCTATAAAAAAGACTTCATACCAAGCGAACCAAGCCAATCACCAAGACTCTTCCCATGAGAGTACTGGAGACAGCCAACCTCGTGGGATCAGAAATGGAAGGTACTTCCCAGGGTGAAGGAGGGGGGATAGGGAGAGTTGCTCAAAACACACACAGTTTTCAGAAGAGAAACAGTTTCTCTTCAGCCACACAGCAACCGTGCTCATGCAAGACAGGAATAATAAATGTATTTATTTATTATACATTTGACAGCGATTCATCAGCTGAGAAATATCTGGTCTGTGTCCATATTTTGCTGTTTTTAAGAGTGATTGCAGGAACCTTTATGCAGGACTTTGTAGGGAGTATGAACCTAATAGAAACATTTTTTTTATAAAATTATTTTTTTATTATGTATACAACATTCTGCCTCCATGTGTTCATGCATGCCAGAGGCGGACGCTAGATCTCATTACAGATGGTTGTGAGCCACCATGTGGTTGCTGGGAATTGAACTCAGGACCTTTGGAAGAGCAGCCAGTGCTCTTAACCACTGAGCCATCTCTCCAGACCCTAATAGAAACATTTTTAAACACCTCATTTTAATTTATTGTGTGTGTGCACATGCATGTGTGTGCATGTGTGTATGTGTTCCAGAATGTGTATGTATGTGTTTTTGTATGTGTATATCTGTGTGTGCATGTGTGCGCGCACGTGTGTCTGTGCTTGTGTGCACCAGAGCACATTTAGGGAGGTCAGGATAACTTTGGTTCTCTTTTACCGTATGGTTCTAGGGACTGAACTCAGGTTGTGAGATCTGGGGACAGGCGCCTTTAGGTGCAGAGCCATTTTCCCAGTTCACATTTTTTTTAATCCAAGATGGAACCATCTAATTTTTAAATTTCTCAGTTTAATAACAGCCTTTCCACAAGAAACACGACCCAAGCTCTGTCCTGAAGGCAGAGCGTCTGCGTTTCTGAATGAAGCCTGAGCTTATAGCTTATAGTTTCTAAAAGAGTCCACAGCCCGAAAAGCCTCCCTTAGCAACGAATCAGGTCGCGGTTGCTAAGGGAAAAGGAACCGGTAAGAGCTTGTCCTTTCACTATTGAGGTCCGGCAAAAGCAACTTCCGGTTCGTTGTCCTGAGTTCCCCCTCCGAGACGGCGTTGCTACCGCGGGTTCCGCCGTCTGGGGAACGTCGCGCATTGGGATCCTCATTACGCTGCTGCGGGTTGGGGGCGGCGGCTGTCGGTGGTGGTGGTGGCGGCGGCCGTGATGCTGAGTTCCCGGGCGCAGGCGGCGAGGACGGCGGCCGACAAGGCCCTCCAGCGCTTCCTGCGCACCGGGGCGGCCGTCAGGTGAGCGGGCGGAGGATGGCGGGCCCGGGGCCTCCAGGCCTGCGCCAACCTGGCCGAGACAGACGCCGCGGCCCAGCGCCGCCTTCTCGTCCCTGCAGTGGCCACGGCCTGCGAGGTCCCGTATCCTTTTCGGTGACCCCAGACCCGGACCGCAGGCCCTCAGTCTACCCAGGTCTGCACGTCCCCTCCAGTTTGTAGTATGTCAAGTCTCCCACGTCTGCCCTGATGGCAATTCTCACTTCTGCGCCGGTCTCCAAGCTATCAAAGCCCCTCGGCTGCTAAGCTGCTCAGTCTGTAACGACTTAAGGCTCTTCGTACCTGCTAGGACCCCTGCGTGCACCCAGCCTGTCCACATCTATTTTCCCAAGGCCTGGGACCACACCCCCATTGCTCACCCTGACTGTTGGGTCAGACCTGTTGCTTGGGTTGTCTTCCTGGGAAACTGGAGCAGCTCTAACAGCGCTTTGCTCTCCTTGGAAGCCGCCAGTGTCCAACCTGTCCTTAGCGATGAGAACTAAGCCTTGCATAGACCTTGCCTGGGCCTAATTGCTGAGCTGAGAGCAGGACTGGCCTCAGCTGAGTCTTCGCACTCCCACATTTTCCTACTCTCCCTGTGACACCATTCTGCAGAGGAACCAATCAATCCACACTCTGCTTTTTTTGGGGGGGAGGGGGTTGAGACAGGGTTTCTCTATGGCTTTGGAGCCTGCGCTGGAACTAGCTCTTGTAGAACAGGCTGGTCTCGAACTCACAAAGATCTGCCTGCCTCTGCCTCCCGAGTGCTGGGATTAAAGGCGTGCGCCACCACCGCCCGGCATGCTTTTTTTTTTTTTTAAGCCAAGTTCTGTGCCATTCTATGGACTCATCCTGGAAGAACAAATATGGATTTGAAATTCACGATTAGCTGTGATGTAGGACTATGTTGGCAATTACCGACAGTTACTGTTGTCCCTAGTGCCCCTTCTCAGTGAGTGTTTATTGAACTGAGATACATACTCGTGCAGTCAGAGTGGGGATATAGCCCAGTGGTAGAGCACTCGTGTATCATGTATGAGGCCCTAGATTCAGTCCCTGGTACTGAGGGGAAAATCAACTTTATACAGTCCAAACATTAGAGTAAGAAGAATGTATTACACACATGTCCACATGCAACACATATGTGGACACATGCTGCACATATGTGTGGTTTGCCTTACAACTGTGTTTTGGATACTACTGCAGTTTTCTTATCTGTAGTAGAATCATGCTGGTGTTCAAGTCAAGCCTGAAATGAAGAACTCTTTAATCTTATGAATTTACAGAAGATCCCCCGTGTATTGTTCAAGATTCCCAGAAAAATCTATTTCTAAAGCCAGGCATGGTGCCACAACTCTGTCATTCTAATTGCTCGGGAGGCTAAGGTCGAAGGACTCTTGAGTTCAAAACTAGCCTGGGCTAGTCAGAGTGACTGAGGGAGACTCTATCTAAAAAACTAAGTAAATAAGTAAATGGGTGAGCCTGGGGAGATGGTTCAGGTGTTCAAGAGCTTACTGCCCGAGCAGCATGTTTTTCAAGACATAGTTTCTTTGTGTAGCCCTGGCTGTCATGGAACTCACTATACAGACCAGACTGGCTTTGAACTCAGAGATTTGCCTGCCTTTGCCTCCCTAGTGCTGGGATTAAAGACTTATGTGCCCATGGCCTGCTTCAAGACAGTCTTATTGGTATATATTACCTTAGGTTTAAAGCTTGCTGAGTGGTGGGTTATTTTGACAAAGTGTCATTCTCCCTGCGAGCGTCTGTATACCCACCTGCTGCTGTGAAAAAAAAATTGACAGTAAATGTCTTTTCTTTTTTAGATATAAAGTCATGAAGAACTGGGGAGTGATAGGCGGAATTGCGGCTGCTCTTGCAGCAGGAATATATGTTATTTGGGGTCCTATTACAGAAAGGAAGAAGCGGAGAAAAGGTATTGGATTTGACTTGAGCCCCTCTTGTCTGAAAGCAGTAGAGGAAGCCAGGGGATTGGGTGGTTGGTCCTCTCGTGGTTTTTTTTTTTTTTTTAAGATTTATTTATTTATTACATATTCAGTATTCTGCTGGCATGCATGCCTTCAGGCCAGAAGAGGGCACCAGACCTCATTACAGGTGGCTGTGAGCCACCATGTGGTTGCTGGGAATTGAATTCAGGACCTCTGGAAGAGCAGCCATCTCTCTAGCTCCCTAGTCCTCTCATCTTTAAAGTGAGGACCGTGGTCTGTGAGGGGGAACTCCCCACTCTGAGAAGGCTCTAGTTTAGCGCTTTCTCGCACTTGATTTTAAGACATGTTTTGTGCTAGCCTGGTGGCTCATGCCTGTAATTCCAGCACTTAGAGCAGGAGGATGCCATGCCCTGAGTTTGAATCCAGCTTGTGCTATACAGCAGTACTTGGCCAGGCAGTGTTACATAGGCAAGACCTGGGTGGAGTTGGGGGTGAGCTAAGGAGTGGGGAGGACAAGGAGGCATGCTTTGTAATTATGGTTCAAGTGGCTCAATTGTCTGAGGTTCTCATTAATGTGTAATTATATTTTCAGTCCTGCACTTGATTGATTACAGCAGAGGAATGGTTTTCCTGAGAGAGAGGAGGGAGGGAGAGAGGGGGGAGGAGGAATACAAGTCTATCACAAACTCTGATCCTTGTTAAATAATTAGATGGTTGTAGAGAATTTTGTTTGTGTTTTCATGGATGTTTGTTTGAATTTTCATATTAAAATGTTTCTTAACAAGGCTTGGTAGCACACACTGATAGCCAGGAGGCTGAGGCAAGAAGCTCTGAGATTGAGGCCAGCCTGGGCCCTTATGGACTGAATTAATAACTTTTGGCAGAAGAGGGAAAGAGGGCATCCTGTCAGCTGGTGCTGCTGTCTTTGCAGACAGGCTGACCAGAATCAGTGTCTTTCTTGGTCACTGTGGCAAGAACAAAAGCATTGTCCCAGGAGGCAGTTGAGTTGCCAGCTGCTGTGGGAACACTGTTTTCTAACTAAAGGAGAACATGAGGGTAAGGAGGAAGGCGTGGCTACTGCTTTTGTCCATTTAATATCTGTGCCAGGCACCTGGAAAGATTTCAGAGAGAACACAGGACAGAGGCCTGTTGTGTGGTTCACAGTTTACAGCATAGAATGCCCAGTGCCGTGGGCTTGCTCAGGTCGGAATCCCAACTGAGGGCTCCCTGCAGACGCAGGACCCCAGACGGGAGAGAAAAGGTTGGAGCAGCTGATGCAGTATCTTCCTCTTACCCACACTCTCCATTAGGGCTTGTGCCTGGGCTTGTCAACTTAGGGAACACCTGCTTCATGAACTCACTGCTGCAGGGATTGTCTGCCTGCCCCGCCTTCGTCAAGTGGCTGGAAGAATTCACCACCCAGTACTCCAGGGACCAGCAGGGACCACACACACACCAGTGCCTGTCCTTGACACTGCTGAACCTCCTGAAAGGTACAGTGGGGACTTGAGGGGTGCATCTTCAGTGAGTAGATGACAGAGGAAGGACAGTAGCCACTTTATAGAAAAAGACACGGTGAGGGCGGCACTCAGAACTAAAATTTTTAGATTAAATTATATTAAAAGTTAACTTTTAATTAAGTTTTATTAGACTCAATTAGATTCAAGTTAAATCAATCAGAGTTTTTTAAAAGGTTGCATTTATTGTGTATGTGCATGCTTGTGTGCCATAGCACACATAGCAAGGTCTTTTCTGCTATATGCTCCTGGGACTGAACACAGGTGCTGAGATTTGGTGGCAGGTGTCTTTAATTACAGAGTTAGCTCACTAACCCCATATATATATATATGTGTGTGTGTGTGTGTATATATATATAGAGAGTAGCCATCTATTTTAAAAAATTGTCAGTTTAGCCAGGGGTCACTCCTTTAGTCCCAGCTCTTGGGCTGCAGAGGCAGGCGGATGTCTATGAGTTTGAAGCCAGCCTGGTCTAAAGAGCTAGTTCCAGGAAAGCCAGGGCTACACATAGAAACTCTGTCTCAGAAAACCAAAAACAAATCAACAAATAAATCCACTACCACACTTCAACTCTAAGAAGTTTGTTTAAAAAGTGAGTGTTTTGGCCCAAGAACTAAGATCCTTCACAAAGTAAATACAAATAAAGGCTCTTAGGATTTGTCTCCTTTGCCTTTCAGAAAAGATTAAAAAGCAAATTGCAGATTCCAGAAGCTGGCAGCTGTTCGCTGGGGTGTGCACACTGCGATGGGGGTGGAGCTTGGTCTGACCTTTCTTGAATGTGCTTTAGAATGGCCCTGGGAGCCCTTGCAGCAGGGCCAGTGCTGTCTGGCCTGATAATCTCACGGCCAAAAGTCCTCCTTGTGGCTGCTGTTAGTGTCTGTGGAAAGATGTGAAGACTTTTTATTTATGTGGATGTGTGGGTTCCTGTGAAGGCCATGAGGGAGAGTCAGGTCTCCTGGAGCTGGAGTTACTAGCAGTTGTGAGCCGCCCTGCATGGGTGCCGGGAACTGAACTTGGGTCCTCTGAAAGTGCAGCTAAACTCTTAACTGCCGAGTCATCCCTCCAAGTCACCTGTCCAACCTCATTATTGTAAATCTGTGTACAAAAAAGTTGTTTATTTATTTATTTACTTATTTGTGTGTGTGTGTGTGTGTGTGTGTGTGTGTGTGTGTTTAGGTACATACACATGGCATGGCCCATGTGTGAAGGTCAGAGGACAACATGGGAGTCTGTTTTCCTACTGCCCCTTGGGTTTCTGACTAAATCAGGTCATTAGACTTTGTAGCAAGCACCCTTCCCTGCCAAGCCATCTCACCAATCCCAAATTCAGTTTTGAGCAAAAGTTTTTTTTTTTTTTTTTTTTTGGTTTTTCGAGACAGGGTTTCTCTGTGGCTTTGGAGCCTGCGCTGGAACTAGCTCTTGTAGACCAAGCTGGTTTCGAACTCACAGAGATCCACCTGCCTCTGCCTCCCGAGTGCTGGGATTAAAGGCGTGCGCCACCACCGCCCGGCAAGTTTTGGTTTTTTAAACTATTGAACTGCCCTTGATGGTACTTGTTAAAATCTGGATATTACATGGTACATGCACAAAGGTCTCCAGCATTGTTTCTAAACACCCAGGGTTGTGGGTGCCTGACAGGAGGCCATGGAGCCAGTGACATACTGCCATATAGGGTTACCATGGTTTGTTCTCTTTTAATTTGGGGGAGGTAATAATGTTAAGAGGAACAGTGTAGAAAATAGAACGTGATTTCATCTTAGTGACATCACAGTTAATGGCTGTTTTCTAGGAAGGAGGCTAAAATGGAGGTGATCTTGGCGCAGTACAGTTACTGATGTTTCAGCAAACATTCAACCGTGCCGCTGCCTAGCTACAGCAGCGCTTGGTCTCCTCGCAGTCAGAAGTGAGGGCCAGGGAAGGGCCTGTGGTAAAGTACTCCTGCTCAAGTGTGTAGACCTGCGCATGGATCCTCAGCACCCACACAGAGGCTCTGGGGGCGCATGTCGTAATCCCAGCAATGCCAGGCAGAGACAGAGGAGTCCCCGCGGCTCGCCAGCTGGCCAGTCTAACCCAGCAGTGAGTTCCAGTTTTAGTGAGCATGTCAGTCTCAAAAAATATGGTGGAGAGTAATGGAGGAAGAGGTTTGACGTCCAACTGTCCTCCATAGACACACACACCTACATATATGTGTATGAGGTGCTGTGACGTCTGACTGTCCTCCATAGACACACACACCTACATATATGTGTATGAGGTGCTGTGACGTCTGACTGTCCTCCATAGACACACACACCTACATATATACACACAAGGTGGTGTTTTTTTTCTGATTGACATTTCCCTGATGATGAGTGGTCTCCTGCCTGTTGGCCATTGTCTAGAAATGGCTGCTCAAGGCTCTGCCTGTGTTTGAGTTTGGGGGTTTTGTTGCTAGTTCTTAGTACTTTTTTTATTAGAATTTTTTTTTTTTAAACTGATGTGGCTGGGCAGTGGTGGTGCACACCTTTAATCCCAGCATTCGGAAGGCAGAGGCAGGTGGATCCTTGTGAGTTCTTGTAGACCAGCCTGGGTCTACAAGAGCTAGTTCCAGGACAGGCTTCAAAGCCACAGAGAAACCCTGTCTTGATAAACCAAAATAAAATAAAATAAAAACTGATGTGTGTGGGGGGGGGCACATGTATGTGGATGTCATGGAGGCCGGAAGAGGGCACTGGGTTCCCTGGAGCGGGACTTACAAAGGTGAGCTGGGAACTGAACTTGAGTCCTCTGGAGCATACAAGTGCTCTTAGCTTCTTAGCCCTGGCACTTTGTGTATCCTACATCTTAGCCCCTTTGCAGTCTGTGTGGCCTGTAGCCCCTTGCTTTGTAGCTCAGCGTGTCTGTGATCCCTGCTGTTCAGTCTTCCTTCGGGCTCTGCACACGGCCTTTACAGAGCTCTACTGTTGGTTCCAGGTTATGAAACTGCCAGTGACCTTGCCAGATTGCCTCTTAGCGTCCCAGGCAGTCATTGACATTTTCCCAGGAGTGTGATTCCTTTCTCAGCTCTGCAGCCTTTGTCCTAGAGGGTGAGGGGCTGGGCCTAGGTGCTCACCTCCTGCTGCTCTGGTAGCTGCCACCCATGCCCTGCCCCCTCAGGCTCAGGTGGAGCCGCCCTGAGGGCAGAAGGTCAGCAGTGTTGCCACCCTCTGGAGTCAGAGTCTGAAGTGTCAAAACCAAGGAGGAGAAACAGTCTGCCCTGAAGCAGATCCTGAGACTGCAGGGTCTTTATCTCCCACTTGAGCAACACTAGCCCTATGCACTGTGCCTGGAGGCCTCTGGTCAGATTAGAGTCTGCACTCTGTGGCCTGTGGCCAATCTAGGGCCCCATCTTTTGTTGTTGCTGTATTAGTTGGGGGGGGGGAGAGGCGACTATGTAGCCTTGGCTGTCCTGGAGGTCACTGTGTAGCCCAGGCTGGCCTCAAAGCCAAAGAAATCTAGCTGCCTCTGTCCCCTGAGTGCTGGGATTAAAGTCCTGCACCACCCCCACACCCAGCTTCAATGTATTTTTATTGTTTATGTACCTGTGTGCATCTGTGTGGGTATCCTTGGAGGCCAGGAGAGGGAGCCAGATCCCTTAGCTGGAGTTAGAGGTGGAGAACCGCCCAATGTTGGCACTGGGCTCTGAACTCCAAACCTCATGATCGAGCAACAAGTTCCTTTAACCATTGCAGCCCCTGCAGTCCTGGGGCTGCCTGTATTGCTAATGAAGCCTCATTAGTGTCCAGGCTGCAGCTGTGCTTCGTCCACAGAGGCTGCCTCCTGACCCTCGGTGGAGATAGAGCCATGAATACTTAGCAGACCCAACTTACCTTTTTATAATTTACACTATTCTTTGTTATCATTATTTGGGATGGGACCTTGTTCTGTTGACAAGATTGGTTCCAAATTCCTGGGGTCAAGAAATCTTCCTACCTCAGCATCCTCAGCAGCTGGGACTATGGCCCATGCACTATGGCAGACAAACTTCTGCTTATAAAGTAATGCATTCAGCTGCCCCTTCAGCTGCTTTATGCATCCCAGCACGCTAAGTGTCTGGTGGTCCATATGAGCAAAGGCTGAGAAGTCGTGGCAGAGCCCTGGGGAGAGGTACTCCATGCTAGGTGTGGAGTTGACCTAGTAGTGAGGGCTCCTCAACCTTGGGAATTATGAGTTCAGATCATACTCAACTGACTTACACCATTGCTCCTTATCGGTCATGGTAATTTGTAGCTTCCTAAAATCTTAAGATTCATTCAACAAACATGCAATGCCTGCTTGCTGACTCAGCAGTGTGTAAGGCTCCAAAGAACATGAGGGAAGAGGGAACTGCAGTGTCACCTGACACTGTTGTCACCTTTGCATGCTGTGGTGTGCAACACATCTGGCCAGTTCTTCTGCTCTGATTCAGTCATTGTCTTCCTTTCTTGTGCCCAGCTTTGTCCTGCCAGGAAGTCACTGAGGATGAGGTCTTGGATGCAAGCTGCCTTCTGGATGTCTTGAGAATGTATAGGTGGCAGATCTCTTCCTTTGAAGAACAGGTGAGCACTCCAGACAGCAGGCTGAGCTTGGAGAGTCCTTTTCCCTAGGGACTGTGTGTGTGTGTGTGTGTGTGTGTGTGTGCGCGCGCGCGCATGCGTGCCCCTGGGAATCAAGCCCAGGCCTTGAATATGCTAGGCAAGTGCTCTCCCAGTAAGTTATATCCTCTGCTTTTCTGTGACATTTTGGGAGGCATTAGTGTTGTGTGAGCAGAGCTCCAGTGTCTCACTGCTGTCCTGATTAGAGAGGACACAAAACTCCATGTCACTTAGGGATAGACACCTGGCACTCCAGGTCATGAGAGACCCTCCAGCCCATACCCTTGTTCTAAAAGACCCATCTTCAGAGGTGACTTAAAGCGCCCCCAGGCCTTGAGCAGGTATCTCTCACAGCCACTGGGCTTTGTTCAAAATGTGCTCTCTCCCTTTTCGCAACTTCACTGTGGTCTTTGAAATTTGGCATGCCACCCTCTTTCCCACTGTTACCCAGAATGACTCAGAGCCTGGGTCCCCAGAGTGACACACTCCGGCTTCCCCGGCACCCAGGCTCATCTTCCCCAGCTGCATCTCCAAGTGGCCTGGCAGGGAGCAGCTCTTCAGAGACTCTTCCACACTGGGGCTGATGGGAGGTGTGGAAACATGGGATGGGGTGAATGCCCTGTACCCCTTGGTCTTACAGATTATTTCTTGTTCCTTCCTGATCTGAAGCCCTGTGCCGTATTGCAAACATAAAATGGGTGAAGGTTTCTCTTGCTGGCTGCATTGTGCATTAAACTGTGTGTGTGTTTCCATCTCCATTCGGAAATGATCTCAGCTGCTGGACTGACTCAGCTGAGAGAGTGACTCCTAGGTCAGTCTCCAAGGGTATTGTCCCTTTTGTAAGTCCCACTCTTCTGTCAAGGACCTCCTTAAGCCAAGTCACCATTGGGACTATTTCCAGAAGTTCGTGCACAGCAGCTGATGGTCCAGTCACTTTGCAGCCACGGGGAAGAGGAGGGTGTCTATGTTACTACATCTCTTGTTTCTCGAAGCAGACAGTGTTGGTCTGCTGTTGGTCTTGCTGTCTAGTTGGTTCAGAGCCAGCTCACACTGATGGGCAACCCATTTTGTGTCTAAACCAGGAGCTATAGCTGGTTTATAGGAGATGCACTAGGCTCAATCCTTCATGTGTGTTACTGAACTGCATCTCTGTGCAGCCCAGTAAGGAGTCAGGGTACAGATGGGAACACAGGTTCAGAGAGGCACAGTGACTTGCCCAGTCTCCTGCTGTATCAGCAGCAGAGGCAGGGCTGAAGCTGTAACCCTCCACCCTTTTCTGTAGTATTGCCCCTTTCCTCACAGCCTCAGCAGCTTACAGACTGGCTGACACAGAGGCTGCGTGAGCCTACAGAAAGAGCCAGCTACTTGCTGGTTCTCCTTCCTGAGAGGCCTGAGCTGTGCTTATGCCATTGGCTAATGGTGGCCTTCCACAGCTGCCTCTGGATAAGCACTTGCAGCCTGGCGGGGTGAAAGTGGGAGCAATGGGGCTTTGAGGAGTGCACTGGTGACCCTGAGTTCAAGGTCACTTGTGCTGTGAGATGCTTTCTTCACGTAAAATGTACAAAAAGGACTGGGAGTAGCTCAGTCAGATGCGGACTCATGCCCAAGGTCCCATCCCAGTACTGCAAATTACATTTAATTAAAAAAAAATTTGTTGTTGTTTTTTTGAGACAGGTTTCTCTGTAGCTTTGGAGCCTGTCCTGGAACTTGCTTTATAGACCAGGCTGGCCTCCAACTCAGAGAGATCTGCCTGTCTCTGCCTCCCGAGTGCTGGGATTAAAGGCATGCGCCACCACCACCTGGCTAAATTAAAATTGTAGAATGATGAAATAGAGAGTATCCTAGTTAGGGCTACTGTTGCTGTGTGGACATACCATGGCCAAAAGCAAGTTGGAGAAGAAAGGGCTTATTTGGCTTACACTTGTACATTGTAATCCATCTTGAGAGAAGTCAGGCCAGGAACTCAAGCAACGGGCAGGAGCAGAGGTCATGGAGGGTGCTGCTTACTGGCTTGCTCAGCCTGCTTTCTTATAGAACCAGGACCACCAACCTGGCACTACCCACCAACAATGGGCTGGGCCTTCTTCCATCAATTGCCTACAGTCCAATCTTTTTTCTTTCTTTCTTTCTTTTTTTTTTTTTAAGATTTATTTATTGTGCATACAGTGTTCTGTCGGCATATGTGCCTGTATGCCAGAAGAGGGCACCAGATCTCATTATAGATGGTTGTGAGCCATCATGGTAGTTGCTGGGAACTGAACTCAGGACCTCTGGAAGAGCAATCAGTGCTCTTAACCTCTGAGCCATCTCTACAGCCCAATCTTATAGAAGGCATTTTCTCACTTGAGGTTCCCTCCTCTCTGCTGACTCTAGCTTTATGTCCAGGTGATGTGGAACTATCCTGCACAGCAGGGAACATTGT
This sequence comes from Dicrostonyx torquatus, assembly GCA_028555095.1. Lineage (NCBI taxonomy): Eukaryota > Metazoa > Chordata > Mammalia > Rodentia > Cricetidae > Dicrostonyx > Dicrostonyx torquatus. The sequence goes on along the minus strand of JAQHUG010000089.1, from coordinate 3,519,045 downwards.
CAGCTGAGGAAAGGTGGGAGGCTGCTCCAGGGATCCAGCCTAGAATGGTATAGCTCAAGTGAGGCCTAGGCAGGGGCTGAAGAGGCTTGGAGTTTGGAGTGTGCTTATGGGTTGGAGCCTCAAGCTTCATGCTGGTTTGGCCCAGTGGGTGGTGGGGAGGAGCATGCAGGTGACTGGATTGTTTCAGGTGTGCCTCAGAGCAGGGGTAGGGATGGGAGGCCTGAGGGAAGAGTAGGAAGAGGAGGGAGTAGCACTGAAGGTCAGGGAAGCCTGAAATTGGAATAAGCTGGGTATGCTGTGGGATCACAGAAGGCATGGCTAGACCCTGTCACTGAGTGCAGGTGTTCTCGGGATCATGTGGGGCCCTCATTCTGTTCTAGAAGCCATTGTGTGCAGGTCAGGGGAGGCTTTTCTTTGGCCGAGCTGGCTGCCAGGCTGGATGGGGTCCTTTCAGAAGCTGGGTGAGCCCAGTGTCCAGTGCCTGCTTGGAATGCACGTGACTCTGGCTACCATCGCCAGCACTGCAAAGCCAAAAATAAATAAAAGCTGAAAGAACTGATTGCTGTGGCCTGATACTGAGCTCAAGTCTGGGATCTGCTCTTCCAGCTTAAAACAATCTCCCTGCACTTGTGTGCAGGGAGACTCAGGGTGCAATCCACAGGCCTGGGGGCCCAGGGCCTGCGACGGGGAGAGAAGGAGCCCAGAGCAGCTGTGCAGGCTGTAACTTGGTCTTTCAGATTGCTCCTTAGAGACATTGCCTACATAGGAGCCAGTAACGCCACTTCTGCACTCATTCTAAGTATTGAAGCAGAGAGTCATGGGTGTCTGTGCATCTACATACTTAGCAGAATCCACAGAAGTCAGCAGGCAGAGCACTGCAAGTGAAGAGTTCATGTAATTAATCTTAAACAATAAGAAATCGGGAGTCAGATATCTGGGAAAGAACCTGAAAAATCAGAGAATCAGGGAGCAGCCACCAGTCACCTCCTATCTTTACTATTCTGCCTTTCAAAAAGGCCGAGATCCTCTGTCCACCCTGTCTTGTCTCCGCTCTGTCTACAGTCCTCCAGACCTCTGTGGTTAATTTTGGTCAGCTAGTGGCTAGCTCCACCCTCTGACTCCAAACAAGCTTTATTTGTCAGAACCCAATCAAAATATTACACAACATGCAAGTGCCTGCCAGTGGGCAGAGAGATGAAGATAAAATCCTTCCCTTGGTCACTGAACCTTGGGGCTTTGCCCGCCCAACCGCTATGCTGCATCATCAGCCCCAACAACAAAAGCAATACTTTTTTAAAGATTTATTTTTATTTTCTGTGTGTAGGTGTTTGTCTTATGTGTTCTAAGAGGACCAGAGGAGGGTCTCACATCCTCTGAAATGGGTTACAAATGGTCATGAGTCACCATGAAAGTGCTGGGAATCAAACCCAGGTCCTCTGCAAGAGCAGCCAGTGTTCTCATCCACTGAACTATCTCTCCCGCCCCAAACAAAATTTTATACAGTCAGCCCTTAAATGAAGGGGATTTTGCTTTATGCTACATTGTAGATAAACCTTGAGGACATGTGCTCAGAGAAATACATGTTCTACTGTGTGCAGTGGCACAGAAGCAGAGCAGTAGTGACTCCAGTTCCATTCGTATGAGCTGTCAGATGTCTAAGGACAGAAGGTAGGATTGTGGGTGTCAGAATGGGTAGTGTCTAGTGACTTTGGTGTCTCGGATGGAGATGAACAGTGGTGCTGGTTGCACAGTGATGTGAATGTGCTCGGTGCTGCTGCTGTGCACCTGGCAAGGTTGAGGTGCTGAATTTTGTACTATGTACATCTTGCCTTGTTTTTTAAAGGAAGCCCCTCCTGGAGTTGGATGCAGGTATCTTTCAGTGAGTGGGACCCTGAGAAAACAGAAAATACTCTGCCATGTTAAGGGTCAGGTCTGCTGTACATGGTCTGACCTTGCCTCAGGAGCCTCTCTCAAGGATGCTTTGTCCTTTGACAGGACGCTCACGAGTTATTCCATGTTATCACCTCATCACTGGAAGATGAGCGGGACCGCCAGCCTCGTGTCACTCATTTGTTCGATGTTCATTCCCTGGAGGTAATGTCTTCATGTCAGCCTGTGCTTATGCAGTAAGTCTTTGTAAGGCCTAGACGTGAGCATAAGATCCAGTAGCAGGAGGTGTGAGGCTGGCAAACCTTGAACAGCATGCTCCTGTTGCGTGTGCACTGGGGGGCAGGTTCTTTAAGATGACTCATTGCTGCAGCTTAGGTTTTGTTGGAGGAGAGAATAAGGCTTGTTTTCCCTGTTAGTAGACGAGGCCGAGGGCCATGGGTTTCCTGAGTGAGTGCTTATCTCCCTGTAACAGTGTAGAGTTGACTGGCAAAGGGGAAGTATCCCAGAGAGAAGAAACATGTTTTGTGGCCACCATATAGGAACGCATGTAGAAATCAACCTGAAAGTGGTCAGTGCCACCTTCAGAGCATGGGCTGTGGACAGCGTTGGTTTTGATGTTGCAGGTAGCTCAGAAACTTGTAAGATTCCTGGGGTCGAGGGCTAAAAGGTTGCAACTGTGTTTTCAGTCTCTCTTTTCTTCCTACAGCAACAGTCAGACATGACTCCCAGACAAGTCACCTGCCACACGAGAGGTAGTCATTTTCCACTGATTAAATGTGTATTTCTAAAGAAATGAATGAAAGCAAATTGTGCACCTTTTAGATGGGACAAGCACTGTGTGTGTATCTCTTGCTAGCAGCATCCAACTGTGGCTGTGCTGGACCTCCACATCTGCTGAGGGCCTGGAGTGTTCTGGAAAAAGCTTTGAATGAAAAACTCCATCCCAGCTTAGGCTCCTCTTACCACTTCCTCTTGCTACAAGCAAGCTGCTCCACCTTGAATATTAGTCCTGGGAAAGATCCAGTAAACAAAATCTATCCTTCAGCATTTCCACTGTGGCCAGCTTTCACTGTAGAGAATCGTAGCCCTCTTGAGAACCCTTTGTATCCTCACAAGTTGGATCAGCACAGCCTCTGATAGTAGTAGTCAGGCTGGCGGTCAGTCCCTGGCAGCACCAGGCACCACAACTCCTCCTCTGAGCCCCACAGTCGATACGGGAGACAATGACCTGTTTCCACCAAATGAAATTTACAGAAACCAAGGGTGGGCTCATGTCTGCAACCCCCACACTTGTGAAGCTGGGGCAGGAGGATTTACTGTGTTTTTAAGGCCAGTTTGGGCTATATAGTAAGTTTCGGGTCAGCCTGGGTTAGAACATAAGATCATATTTCTGTGTCTCAAAAAAACAGAGAGATGAAGTAATTTTCCAGGTCACATGACTAATAAGCAGACTCAAGAACTCACTCAGGACTGTCTGATTCTAGAGAGAGAGTTTCTCATGAGTGTTTTGTCCACTGACCCCAGCCTCGTCAAGGAACAGCCTATAGAAGTTGTTTATTCAGTTGTTTCTGTGCTTCCCTTGCTTTATGGAATGCCTGCGCCTCCTCATGCCCTCTCCAACAGTCTGCGTGCTCCTGTAGATCTCATGCGCATCCTTCTCCCTCCTCCTGCCCTCTCCAACAGTCTGCGTGCTCCTGTAGATCTCATGCGCATCCTTCTCCCTCCTCCTGCCCTCTCCAACAGTCTGCATGTACCTGTAGATCTCATGCACATCCCTCTTGGTGTCTGCTCCATGGTACACAGCCTCACTCATGGGCCTTAAGCTTCTTCTGTGAGAATGAGACTGGAAGTCAGCAAGGACACAGTTTCCTAGGGAGGAAAATCTGCTGTGTGCTAAGGAGGGTAGGGTCTGGTTGGGTCTTGGGTGATGTGACATGTCAAAAGTGCTTTGCTTCCAGGGTCTCCTCACCCCACGTCCAATCACTGGAAGTCTCAACACCCTTTCCATGGAAGACTCACTAGTAACATGGTGTGCAAACACTGTGACCACCAGGTAAGTGGCTGCCCCTTCATGACCTCCCCAGGGAGACTGTGCTTAAATCAGGATGCAGGAGGGGATGCAGAGAGTGCAGCCTGACCTCGGGGCAGCTTTGGCGATTGCCTGCCCTCTGTACACCTGGGTCAGTGCCAGTGTCATTTGACCCTCAGATGACATCTGCCCCAAGAGCAGCAGATGTGGTGTGCTGTGGATTGTAGGATTTCAGGTCCTCAGCTTGGGTATTTGCTAGCTCATGATGCGCACAGTGGATTTGAGGAGTGGGAGGGGCCTTAGCTTTGCGTTGAGGGTTCAAACCTTTTTTTTTTTTTTGTTTTTTGTTTTTTGTTTTTTTCGAGACAGGGTTTCTCTGTGGCTTTGGAGCCTGTCCTAGAACTAGCTCTTGTAGACCAGATTGGTCTCGAACTCACAAAGATCCTCCTGCCTCTGCCTCCCGAGTGCTGGGATTAAAGGTGTGCACCACTACCGCCCGGCTCAAACCTTTCTTATAGAAAAACTTCAACACAATACAAATACAAAGAGAATTTTACAGCTGTTACATCAGTCTTAGAACATTTTAACACCGTGCCCTGTTCCTGCCCCCCCCCCAAAAAAAAACCCAAACCTTACATATGAACATTTTTTTCTGAGTGCCTCACGGCCGCTAATGTAGCTTCTGTGTGCTGGGTACAAAGTCTAGTCTAGACTTCCCAAAGCAGAGCCCTTTCATAGGCAGCCGCCTTCACTTAGGGTGTTTGCATGCAGAACCTTCTCTCATGGTACATGTATCAGCACGTCTTGCTGTTTAGAGCCCGGTACAGCAGTGTCACATGGCCCTGCCTTGTTCTTGTCCATATTGTTTCCACTTTGGGGGTTTTGTGTGCAGCTGTCACATATGGAGACCCTGACTCGAACCTTTGAGAAGCTGTGAGATGGCTCTCCAGGGTGGCTGCCCCATCCCACGTGGGTGCCAAGACGCATTGTCCCAAGGCCTCACCGGTACTGTCCTATCTGACTCGTGGACACTGGCCTTCATTGCAGTCATAGAGTAGTTCCCAGTTGAGGGGTTCGTTTGCTTCCCTGGGCATAACTGACAAGTAGATTTCACATAGTCCTGAAGAGTGCTCAGTGATGGTTGATACGTTCTCTAAGTGACAGCCACAGTCAAACTAGTCCATCTGGAGTAATGACCTTAGTGTGTGGGTGGTGAGAACACTCTCAAGACCCACATCGGCAAGTTCCAAGTGTGCTTTAACTGTAATCACCAGGCTATGTGCCAGATCCCTAAGGTCTGTGCCAGTATCCCCCGTCTGCCTTTCACCTCAGCAGTCACCAGGCACTCGTCTCTGGAAGTCTGTCTTTAAGCAGAATCATGTGGGAGTTGTTTTTTTTTGGGGGGTTATGCCCCCAGGTTCATCTCTGTGGTCAGAAAGGATGGTATAGTCTTATTTTTCCTGGCATAATAGCATCTGTCGTGTACAGGGGTGTGTGTTTAGCACATTTTCTTTTCCCACTCTGGTGGCTGCTGAGCTTGCTTCTGTGGCTTGGGTATCGTGCCGATGCTGTGAGTGTGGATCCCAGGTGTCTTTAGGAATTGCTGAACTCACCTCCTTTCCGTACATACTCCAGAGAGATTGATTCGATCATTCGTTGATTCTCTTGGTTGGTTAGGTGATTGACATGAGACAGGCTGTCACTATGATAGCCTAGGCTGGCCTGACACTCCGACACCTGAGGATGGGCTCACATGTGGGCACCAGGCTGTAACTTTTTGAAGGTTCTCCCTTTGTTTTCCATGGGGGCTGCCCCAATATGGGTTCCTGCCACAATATAACAAGAGTTTCTGTTTCACCCTTTTGCCAATATGTCTTGTCTTTGTGGGTGTCTGTGCCCATCTGAGTGGAGGCCACTGTGAGCCTAGTGTCAACTTGTCAGAAACCATCTCTACCTTGTTTCTTGAGACGTGATCTCTCACTGCTCTGGAATTTGCCAAGTCGGCTTGGTTGGCCAACCAGTGAGCCTCAGGAATCTGCCTGTCTCCACATTCCTGGATCTGGGATTTCTTGTTGTTTTGTTTTAATATAGGTTCTGGGGATTAAATTAGGGTCCCTATGCTTGCAAGGTAAAGCACTTGACCATGAACCACCCTGGCAGTCACCCTTCTTGGTTTTTGTAGTAGCCATTCAAGTCCCTGTGGTTTGATCAGCATTTCCCTGACAACTGTAGTTCTCCATGGTGCTGTCTGCCATGTCTGGGTCTTCTTGGAAAAATGTCTTATGGGGTCCATTGCCAACCTGCCTGCCCCCTGCCTTCTGCCCTTCCTTCCTGCCATCCTGCCTCCTACCTTCCATTCCTCCCTCCTACCTTCTTCTATCTCTCTCTCTTAACCTTAAGTGTTTGAGTCTTATGTAGGTATGTGTACCACATGTATGGCTGGTGCCTGCAGAGGAATCTGGAAGTAGAGTTTCAGAGGGCTGTGAGCCCCTTTATGGGTGTGGGAACTAAACTTGGCTCCTCTGCAAGAGCAACAAGCGCTCTTAACCACGGAGTCATCCTTCTGCACCTTTTCTTTTCCTTCCTCCTGGTTTTCTTTCCCTCCTTCCCTCCCTCCTTCCTTCCCTCTCGTAACTCCCTTCCTTTTTTTCTTTTTTGGTGTTGTTTGTGGAACAGGATCTCACGTAGCACAGGTTAGCCTCTGAACTGATGCTGCTACTTCTGCCTCTCAAGTTTGAATGTTACAGGCATTGCTACCACACCTGGCTGCTTGTTTTCAAAAATATTGCTTTTTTTTTTGTGGGGGTGCTGCTGATTATTGGGTTCCTCGTATATTTTGGCTCTCACAGTCATCAGGTGTGTGATTTACAAATGTTTTCTCTTACCCGGTAGTGGCTTTTTGGTGTTTCTTTGCTGTCTTGTTTTGATTGACATCACCTGTGAGTAATATGTTAATTTTTTGAAAAGTAAGGTTCATATAATTCCTTGATGTTTTGCTCATTCATTTCTGAATTTTCTTTTCATTTATTTATATTTTGAAGCTGTTACAAGTGGAAGTAGGAATGTTTTAATATTTGCTTGTCACCAGCATATAGGACTGCAGTTGCTTGTCGATCCATTTTATGTCTTGAGATCTTACAAAATTTTATTATTTATTTTATTCTAGTTTTCACAGTGATGGGGACTTGACTCCCACAAGCACTCTGTCTGACACATGCATATCCTCTACATAGGTGCAGTAGTAGGAACACACTTACACATGCGCGCGCGCACACACACACACACACACACACACACACACAGTGTAAAGTTTCCCTTCTTTTCCAGTCAGTTTTCTACTCAGATTCTCTGTCTCCTGGCCATGTTGAGTTTCCCTCTGCCATGGAGTATATCTATAACACATCTCTGCAGCACTGTGTGCCAGCTCCACACCCGGGAAGACATCTCATTGGTTGCTGCTTCCTCTTCCCCTGTGTTGCTAGGTATTTTATTGCATATTTTGTACAGCAGAGACTCGGGCTCTGTTGTCCTGGAGGAAATGATTGTTGTAGGCAGAGTGTACACACTTGTCATCCCACCTGTAAAGAGGTGGAGCCTGGAGGGCTAGGGGTCCAAGCCAACTTCAGCTGCAGGATGAGTTCAGGCCCAGCCTGGGCCACACAAAACCCACAAAAACCCCTGTGAGTACACACACAGACACACACACACACCATACGGAAAATGAAAAGAAAAAAAAGAAAATGGATTTTGTTCTGACAGGTAATTTAATTTACTTCAGATCTCAAACTCTGTCTCCTTCCTTAGATAGCAAATGCCCTATTCTGTATTTACTTCTGGATGTTATGTCAAGGTCCCCCTGCACCTGTGTGCTCTGTGGGCAGTCATGGAACAGGCAGGCATACACAGAACTCAGGCCCTGCCCCTTGACAGCCCTGTCTGCCTGACAGCCTGGATTCTGTCTTCGGACATCTCAGTCCTGAGCAGGGCTACTTCTCTCTAGCACTGTGTAGGCAGGCAGACCTCACCTAGGAGCCCATTTCTGTCCACCATACACCATCCAAAGGGTCCTGCTTTTAAATTCTTTCCAGGGATTGCAGGTCTAAGCCATCCTGTCGCCTCATACAGGGTCACCTGTGGGTAGCACAGTGGGCCGTCTGTGTGGAAGCTCCTGTACTCCGCTGCGCTGTGTGGACATCTGCAGTTCTCTGATGTCTTAGGCTTCAACTACTCCTGTTTATGGTGCCGTCAGTGGCACTGATAGAAGTCCTGGCAGTTAATGCCAATTCCTTAGGAGATGTGTGGAAACTTGTGTGTATATCCCATGCTGCTAGGCCGGGTGCGCACCCCAGAGCCGTCTTTATGCGGCTGGTTAATGCTGTTTTGCATTGTACTGCACTGTGATAGTTTAATATCTGAGCACTAAGTGTCTCATCTGTCGACTCTAAGCTCTTTGGATTTTCTGCAATATTTGTTTCAGAGTCCTGTTCGATTTGATACCTTTGACAGTCTTTCCCTCAGTATTCCAGCTGCCACTTGGGTACGTATTGATCTATGACTTATTTGGATCTATTCTGAACAGCATTCGGTCCCACCAGGGCTTTGAGGCATTTTATGTGGCCCAGGTACTAAGTGTCATTCAGGTGGGGTTGGCTGAGCCATTTCAGCTCTGATTGTGGGAGAAGGAAGGTGACTTTCATCTCACTGAAGAAATTGGTATTTCCACACTTGTGTTTGTACACACATCTCAAACTGTAGGTTTGTGTGCAGGTGCATGGTCCCTAAAGCCCCACCCCCCAGGCCTGTGCAGGTGCATGGTCCCTAAAGCCCCACCCCCCAGGCCTGTGCAGGTGCATGGTCCCTAAAGCCCCACCCCCCAGGCCTGTGCAGGTG
>JAQHUG010000089.1:3498074-3509991 GCA_028555095.1 Dicrostonyx torquatus | reverse complement strand
AGGTGCATGGTCCCTAAAGCCCCACCCCCCAGGCCTGTGCAGGTGCATGGTCCCTAAAGCCCCACCCCCCAGGCCTGTGCAGGTGCACAATCCCTAAAGCCTTACCCCCACCCCAGGCCCATTTAGGTGCACGATTCCCACAGCTCTGCCCCTCCTGAGTCTGTCAGCAGTAGCAACATAGGGGTTAAATGACACCGAGGTGTGTCTGTGAAGGTTTATGCCTGTGTACTCCAAAACACAGCCCTGGGAGGCTACCCGCCACCTGCTAATGGTTTCAGCATGACTCTCCCGTGAGCTGTCCTAACTGCCTGCTTCTGCTCTAGGGACACCCACTGACCCTGGACCACTGCCTTCATCATTTCATCTCCTCTGAGTCAGTGCGAGACGTTGTGTGTGACAACTGTACAAAGGTATGCTTTCCAGTGTCTGCTCCCAGCTGACACCATGTGCTTTTGTAGTACCTCTCATGCCACCCACCCCATGAGCTTCCAGCTAGATATGCCCAGGGCATCTTTCAGCCACTGCCATTTCCCCTGCCTTGGTTTGCAGAGTGGCTGCCTATGAATTTGTTTCCCAGGTGAGTTTTGTTTCTTCCACAGTGTTTACAGGGAAAAATGTTAAGCTTTGTGCATAGAGCTGAGACACACCCACTCCAGTCTGTAGCTCTTCCACCTTTTCAGATGGGCCAGACTGCCTTTGAACACAGAGGGAATACAGACTTCAGACTTTGGGGGCTGAGTGGGTGATTCCACACAGCAGCTGCATCACATACACACACACACACACACACACACAGCAGCTGCATCTCTCTGTCTCTCTCTCACACACACACAGCAGCAGCAGCTGCGTCTCTCTCTCTTTCTCTCTCTCTCTCTTTCTCTCTCTTTCTCCACAAATACACACACACACACAGAGCCCACTCCAGTGTGGATAATGACTCTCTAAAGCTGCATTCTTGGAGCTTCCTGCTTAACCTGCAGGCAGCTTCAATGAAGTCTCTTTCCCAGCATTTGCTCTATTTACGAAATCTCCTGGGTTGGGTGTAGGGGCTTCTGAATCTTGGAAGTTGCAGTGACCTTCCCAAGTCTTGCACGTTTTTGTGAATTTCCAGGGTGTCCTGAGCTTTCCTGCACACTCCAGAAGAAGAAGCTTTAGTGGAACCTTGGGTGGTGCTGGGCAGCAACCAGGAGGAAAGATGCTGCTCATGGGTGCCCTCTGGTGTCCATTCAGACATCTGCTGCTGCTCCATCTCCAGGGTCATCAGGGCATTGCTTTGGGCAGGGCCACAGGTGCTGAAATCCACTTCCCACCCCAGTCCCACTATCAGCAGAAACTGCCTGTGATTCTGAGGCTCTCTCAGGCAGGGAGGCCCAAGGCATCTAGCATTGTCCCCAGAAACCACTCAAGTGATACTCCTGAGCGAAGTGTACAGGGTTGGGCATCACCCAGACCTCTGGGGAATCCACACAGGATTGGTTTTTTAGAATTATTTATTTTATGTATATGAGTGTTTTAGCCTGCATATATGTCTGTACACCATGTGATACACACAAGTCAGAAGAGGGCACAGAATCTCCTGGAACTGGAATTACAAATGGTTGTGAGCCACCATGTGGGTCTGGGAACCAAACCTGGGTCCTCTGGAAGAGCAACAAGTACTCTGAACTGCTGAGACAGATCTCTGTAGATCTCTCTCCATAGAGCTTTTGAAAACAAGATTTAAGAAATTCACACTTCGGTGTTTGTTTTCCCCTTTCTCTTCCATCTACGACTCCTGTTATTTAATGGCTAAGAGGACTCTGTGAGATTGACCTGCAGCTCAGCAGGTGTCTGTTCCTGGGACCCTGCAGACATACTGCTGTTACTTTCTTGCAGATTGAAGCAAAAGGAACGTTGAATGGGGAAAAGGTGGAACACCAGAGGACCACTTTTGTTAAACAGCTGAAGCTAGGCAAGGTGAGCCTACCTGTGCATGTGGTTGGCCATGCTTTGTGGTGGCAGTGGGGGGTGACTCTGTGTCAGCTCCTGAAGCACCTTAGCACTGCACTTTCCTCTCTGCCCACAGCTGCCCCAGTGCCTCTGTATCCATCTCCAGCGGCTCAGCTGGTCCAGCCATGGTACGCCCTTGAAGCGGCACGAGCACGTGCAGTTTAACGAGTTCCTAATGATGGACTTCTACAAATACCGCCTCCTGGGACACAAACCCAGTCAGCATGGCCCCAAAGCCAGTGAGAACCTAGGGTCTGCCCTGGAACTACAGGATGCACAAGTGGCCCCGAAGCCAGGTGTGTCCTGTGGGATGCTCTGTACAGAGGGATTTGGTGGCCCCACTTTTGACTCTTATGACATGCACACCAGCTATGCAGTGGTTGGCTAACTTCATAATAACAGAACTGGGTATTGAAGGAAAAGGGCTTGGTGTTTCTCTGCAGCACTAGGGACAAAACCTAGCACCTCATTTCTACTAGGCAAGCACTCTCCCTGAGCTATGACCTGGTCAGAATTACCTAAAAAGCTAAAATTACACAGTAATGAGACATATGGCTTTAAAACTGTCACAGCCAGCGATTGTAGTAAAGCAGTCTCAGTTGACTCCTTGAACCCACATAGAGGCAGAAGGAGATCAGGTTCTACAACCTTGTTCTCTGACCTCCACACGCTTGTAGCGTGTGTACATGCAACAGTAACAGTGCAGTTCAAAATGTGCAAATATAAAGGACAGGCACCATTGGCACACGCCGTAATCCCAGCGCTTGAAGGCGGAGGCAGGTGGATCTCTGTGAGTTCGAGGCCAGCCTGGTCTATAGAGTGAGTTCCAGAAAAGAAAGAAAGAAACAAACAAACAAACAAAGTTATCACAGATGGAAAGGTGCAGGGAGACAGTGTGGGGCTGCCATCTTGCTTTTGACCTTTTGATGAACTTCCAGCTGACAGTCCATGAGCATCTCACTGGGTCAGCAGCCCTGCTTTACTTTAGAAAACCCACCTACCTCTGCCTCTCTTCCTCACCTGAGGTTATTCTCAGTGTCTTCTGTTAGAGAAGGCAACTCTAATACCTCTGCTGGGAAGAATTCCAGGTTCCACAGTGAAATGATTGGTCTGAGGAAGAGCAGTGGGTAAAATGGCCGAGACTGTGATGTTGGGCGTGGGTTCTGAAAGCGTCTTTTGTGACCTGCAGGTTCTGTAGAGTTGTAGGTCAGGAAGACCCCTGGCTTGCAGGAGTCAGGCTGGCTTTGTACACTCCCATACTTTATTGGCTTAGAAACCGTGTGTGTGTGTGTGTGTCTGTCTGTCTGTCTGTCTGTCTTGCCTGCCTGCCTGCCTGTCTCTCTTTGCACAAAGCTGCCTGAATGCCTTTGTATTCTCATCCATGTGGAAGTCAGAGGATAGCTTCAGATGTCGTTCTTCAGGAGCTGTCTCTCATTGCCCTGGAACTCGTCAAGTAGGCTAGCCTGACTGGCCAGTGAGCCAAGTTTCTAGGTCTCTGCCTCCACAGCTCTTAAGATTGCAAGGGCATGTGCCTCCATGAATGGCTTTAATATATATATATATATATACACACATACATACAGGGTCATAATGTAGACCAGGTGGTCCCATACTTACAAAGATTTGCTTGCCTCTGCCTCTCAAATGGTGGGATTAAAGGCATGTGCCAGGGCTATAACAGTGGTTCTCAACCTTCCTAATGCCATAACCCTTTTACAGTTCCTCATGTTGTGGTGACCCCAACCATAAAATTACTTTCTTTATAATAGTACAACACAATTGTACATATTTTGCTACTGTTATGAATCCTAATGTAAATATCTGATCTGCAGGATAGCTCTGATATGCGACCCCTGTGAAAGGGTCTTTTGACCTCCCCCAAAGGGGTCTTAACACACAGGTTGAGAACCCTTGGTCTAGAGAGATGGCTCAGTGGTTAGGAGCACTCACTGTTCTTCCAGAGGACCTGGGTTTGATTTCCAGCACCCACTTGGCAGCTCACAACTGGCTGTGACTCCAGTTCCAGCGATCCAGTATTGTTCCCTAGCCTCCATGGCACCAGGCACTCAGATGATACACATACACATGCAGGCAGAACACGAACACATGAAATAAACATAAACGTTTAAAAAAAGTGTTACACCACACCCAGCTTCTGGCCTTTTTAAAAACTCTAGGTTCTGAGACTCAAACTCAGGCCCACATGTTTATAAGATGAATACTGACCAAAGCGCCTCCCAGTCCTCCTCCTCCTCCTCCCTCTCCTCTCCATCCTCTCCATCCTCTCCCCTCACCTCCCTTTCCCTCACTTCACCTCTCCTTGCTACCACTGCATTGATTGGCAAGATGTCACTTTAGTGGGACTGTGATTTGCTCTCTTACTATCTCTCTGGATGTGGTGGTTTGAAAGAAAATGGCCTTCAAAGGGAGTGGCCTTGTTGGAGTAGGTGTGGCCTTATTGGAGGAAGGTGTTGCAGGGAAGCCTTTGAGGTCTCATTTCTCAAACTTCATCAGTGTGACAGTCAGTCAAATTCCTGCTGCCTTCTGATGAAGATGTAGCGCCCGCATCCTGTCTGCCTGCATGCTACCATGCTCCCTGTCATGATGATAATGGACTGAACCTCTGAAACTGAAAGCCACCACCTCAATTAAATGTTTTCTTTGTAAGAGATGCTGTGGTCATAGTGTCTTCACAGCAATAAAACCCTAACTAAACACTGGGTGAACAGGGGGACAGCTTAGTCAGGGCGAGCCTCTCCAGCTTTCTCTCCCAGGCTGCAGGGAAGTCCCTAATGTTCAGAGCATGGTGGATGTGAGCACAGAAGGTGACAGTGAGCTACTTAGTGTGTGAGCCCCACATGCTCTCCTTAAGGGAAGGACATGTGTGCTATCTGGACCGCTGTGCATACTCAGACCAGGTGTCAGAAGCTAACAGAGCTAATGAAAAGGCTTGCAGTATCCTGTAGCAGTGTGGGACGTTTCCGGTGGTTGATCCTCAGGAAAGTAGAAGCCAGAGCACCCCAGAATCTGAGTTCCCTCACAGCACAGTACTGCCCACCTCACTGGCTTTTGTTCTTTGGTTGGGTTTTTCATGACAGGGTTTCTCTGTGTAGCCTTGGCTGTCCTAGAACTCGCTCTGTAGACCAGGCTGGCCACAGAGATTGCCTGCCTCTGCCTCTCAAGTGTTGCTATTAAAGGTGTGACCACCATGCCCACCATTGATATTGCACAATGAGAGTCTTGGTTTGCATCAGAAGCTAGGGCAGCTGCTGTTATGTAGACTTGAACAAAGGTGGGAGAATTCACACATCAGTCCAATGCAGGTAGTGCACTGGGGGTGCACCTTTGGGGTGATCGGATGCAGGTGGGGACCAACCATTGTGCTGCTTGCCCATGCCTGGCACCCACAGGCCAAGGTGGCATTTCAGAGTCAGCTTGGGGTGCACTGCATGACCCTGTCTGCAGTCAAACAGAAACCTCAGCCAATTGTTTGCACAAATCAGCTGCCCATGTCCATGACTCAGGCCCTTTTTTGTTACAGGTCTGAGTCAGCCAGGAGCCAAGACACAGATTTTTATGAATGGCGCCTGCTCCCCATCTTTGTTGCCAGCCCTGCCTTCCCCAATGGCCTTCTCTCTGCCGGTGGTTCCTGACTACAGGTGAGGATGACTGAGGCACCCACTGTCCACTCACTGTGGCTCTACTGTTCTCAGTGTCCGAAACAAGCGGTCGTGTGAAGTGATTGCCTCTTTTATTTAGGTAAAATCACAGTTACTCCATTTAAAGGAAAATTATGGAAGTGTATGGAATCTGCACGTGTGTGCACACATGAGTAGTGTAAAGAGAACTGTTTCCTGAGATTCTAGCTAGGCGGCCAATGCAGACTTCAGGTAACACACTCAGTGTTCAGGCGTAGAGCTGTATTTAGCAGTGTGCGTGTGGACCATTGCACTCACCTCCTATACTGTGACACCCGCAAAGCCTGGTTCTGTCATAAACAACTGGCATTTTTCCCTCCCTTCAGCTCCTCCACATACCTTTTCCGCTTGATGGCAGTTGTCGTCCACCATGGAGACATGCACTCTGGACACTTTGTCACTTACAGACGGTCACCACCTTCAGCCAAGAACCCTCTCTCAACCAGCAACCAGTGGCTGTGGATTTCTGATGACACTGTCCGCAAGGCCAGCCTGCAGGAGGTCCTGTCTTCCAGCGCCTACCTGCTGTTCTATGAGCGAGTTCTGTCCAGGGCGCAGCAGCAGGGACGGGAGTACAGGGCTGAGGAGTGACAGGTCAGCCCAGAGCCAGGCCCATGGCAAGGGCCACATCCGGGTTAAAAGAAGGCATGCCACGTGTCCACGTGCGAGCCAGCCCCTCCAGAGCCCCTCAGCCTTCTGTGTATTCTGAGAGCAGGCTCCACACGGGAACCAGTCCTCGCATCGCTGCCAGGGTGTACCAGAAGGTGTCCACATGAGGACAGCATCCGTTGTGTCTAGAGCATCTTATTCATCTGACACAGGTCATTAAAGAAACCGGCTCCAGGAGCCACCCTTCCTATACTGTAATATGCTAGATGTTCTCAGAGGGCATTGCCTTTGTCTGATCCCCTGACATTTCAGCATAGATCTTTATTTTTAATAAGGAGGCCCGTAAATATTATTGGCAAGACTTAGAGACATTATTAAAGGCAACAATTCAGAAGAACAAGTGCCTTTCCCTTCTGGTTGTTCTGAGAACAGGCATGACCTAAGATTCACAGACACAATGTTGGGAAAGCCCTCGTCCTTCCAAGTTCCTTGGTGGTCAAAAGAACAGCATGGTGGCTCACACCTGGAGTCCCAGCACTCAGATGCTGGGGCAGGAGGATCACTGCAAGTTCCTGGCCAGCCTGAGCTACATAATAAAACCTTGTCTCCTCCCAAAAAGCCTCAAGAACACCTCCCCACCTTTGGGTATGCCTTTTGTAATCTTCAGTTCTTTGTGTGTAGTCAAGCCACTTGCCAGTCTACCCTGGGTGAGAGGCGGTCCTAAGCCTTGTCCACAACTGTGGGTGTCTACACCGTCTTCTCATCGCTTCTGTGGAAGATGGCTTGCTCTGTTATTAGTTGCCTATAATAGGGTTTACAGGCAAGAGCCTGGGCGGGGTGACCTGAGAGCTGAGCTGGGAAGAGAGTGCACTGACCCACGGCCGCAGTCTTTCTGAACCTTGCTTTTTCAGTAAGGGCCACAGTGAGAAGGAAAGCAGTGTGGTGTCTGAACAGAACTGCAGCCAATACATCCTGCTAAGTGTGTGTGTCTTCAGTGACCTTGTTAAGCAAAGGGTACACTGGGCATTTTCTTCCGTTTTCAGATAAGTTTCATGAATAGCCCAGGGATGGAGGAATCTTGATGGCACAATAGTACTTATGTGTTAGCTAAGTTAGTAACTAAAAAAAGTATTATACCAAACCAAATTCAGACTGACTCTTCCGATGTAAGGTTTGGAACCAGACCTATCCAGAGGTAACTGAGGTAAGGCCTAGGATGTGTTTTCTCTGCAGAGTAAGCTGCAGACATTCCAGACGTGCCTAGGCATCGGCTTTGAGAGCAGATCTCACTGTGCAGACTCCAAAACTGCTGTGCTGGCCTCAGAAGGAGCGGCTGAACCATTTGTTCTGGGCCAGGTGGCCCTGTGGACAAGTGCTCAGTCACTTGGGTCACTTATGATCTTAGAGCACTGTGCAGGGCTGTAGGCTCCAGTTGTCAGTCCTGCCACTCATTCTGAGGTCAGCTAGGGAAGAGAGACGACCAAAAGGATAACTGTGGGACGCTGGTCACAGCCCAGGGTTTGAGCCAAGACTGTAAATGTGTTAACCTGGCTGAGTGCTAATGTACTTCCTCCTTTTGTAAATTATTAGACATTAGGTAGCAACCAAGGATGATTTCTAGTTTTAAGTTATTTGTAGTAGGTAGCTTCTTCCTGGAAAAACCTAAGTTAAGCTAGTACTTAGGCTGTAGGCTGCTGAGTGGATCTGCTAAAGCACTTTTGTATCTGCTGGGTACTGAGCAATAAAGATGGTTTGATAGGAGACATTCGAGTGGTGGGCTTTAGTCTTTTTAAACAGCTTATGTACAACAGGCTGCTTATAAACTTTCAAAGGTCTGCCTGCCTCTGCCTTCTGAGTGCTGGCATCAAGTATGTGCCACCACGCCAGACTGAGTGGTATTCTTTTATTGCGGATGTAACGTAGCATCCTCCTCCTGAACTGGGTGCTGTGTACTGGGCCCTGTGTTCTCTCTGGGTAATGAGATTATCCTCTCTTCAAGCAAAAAGAGAAAACACAAGGTACTGATTATTAGAAACAGGTTTTAGGGGCTGGACAGATGTCTCAGCGGGTAGGAGCACTTGCTGCCCTTCCAGACTTCAGCTCAGTACCGAGGCTCTTGGAAGACCTGAGTTTGGTTCCCAGCACCTGTGTCAAGCAGCTCACAACAACCTGTAACTCCAGCACCAGGTGATTGTACACCTCCTCCTGGCTGGCACCTGCATATATGCAGCACGCACACGTACAAACAAAAATAATATATAAAAATATTTTATTTCTTAGTAAGTAAAATTTTCCGAAAAGTCAAGTTGACCCGAGGAGCCAGGACCTTCTTGCGGATGGGGAGACTGTGGTACCAGTGGGTATTGGTGGGGTGGTTCATCATCAGTAGGCTGCCATGGGCCAGCTGCAGCCTGACTACCTCCACTGTCTGCCGGGGTCTCTTCCCTCGAGAGTCTTTGTGCCGGAAAAGGAAGTCTCTGCAAGCCCCAAAGGAGACAGATGCGATGGGACTCCCAGGAGCCAGTTCTCTTTCATCATCTCTGTGTTCCCCGATGTGGTCGTAACCATCTTTGTACCTGGGGTGGGAAAACAACCACAGAGCTGAAGAAGCCTCTCCATCACCTGCCAGTGCTGCTGGCGCCTCATCCTAGCCTGAAGCAGCATGCTGTTTCTGCACACCCCTAGCCTGTGAGGCCAGAGAGCCCAGTCTGAATGTCTTTGCCAAGTAAGGTGTTTGAATGAGAAAGGCCCCCGGTTGGTGGAACTTTAAAGCCAATCAGGAGTAGGTGTGCCATTGTAGTTGGGCTTCCAAGTTTCAAAAGCTCACACCAAGCCCAGTGTCTGTCTCTGCCTGCTGCCTGCAGAGGAGAATGTGAAGCTTGGCTCCCACTCCAGTGCTATGCTTGTCTGCTTCCCACCATAACGACCATGGACTAACTCTCTAAAACAGAAAGCAAGCCTTGGTGAAATGTTTTCTAAGAGCACACAGCAAAAGAACACTGACTAGGACACTTAGCTACTTCTTGTAATGCTTGCAGATCTCACACATCAGATCAAATAGCCACGCCTTCCGGTCGCCAGGGTCATGTAGAGAAAACCTGCCCTACTCCGCCTGCATACACACCATCACCCTGTGCAGTCTGGCCCTGCCCTTCATACTCTTTTTCTCTCTGCTTCCTGATCTCCAGCTGCAAAGGGATTTCCACTCCATGGCACCATGCATTCCTCTGTTCTACTCCAGATGTTGGTCTCGCCAGCTCTCTAGCTAGTTCCATGTCAAATGTCACTGCCTTGAGGGGCCCTCCCTCTAACCACCTCATGCCAGATGACTCCCCTTGAGCCTTGGAGCCTGGCTGTCCTGTTCTCAGAACACACTATTGGTTGCTGTAGTGGAAGCAGGGCTACTGGTGCTGATTTCAGGGTGGAGGCTAGGGATGTGCTGGGTATCCCTGCGCACAGGTCATCTCCACACAGAAGAGTGCTTCCTGACCCCAAATGTTAGCAGGGATGTACCTATTTAGAATCCCTGTCCCAAACCCCAGCCCCGTCCTCAGCCCAATCAATCCGTGTAACTTTACCAAGTGACCTTACCTAACCCCTCCCTTCCTCCTACACGTGAGCTCCATCTCTCCAGTCCAGAAAGTCCTTTTTTTTTCTTTAAAGATTTATTTATTATGTGTACAATATTCCTTCCATGTGTGCCCACATGCCAGAAGAGGGTACCAGGTCTCATTATAGATGGCTGTGAGCCACCATGTGGTTGCTGGGAATTGAACTCAGGATCTCTGGAAGAACAGTCAGTGCTCTTAACCGCTGAGCCATCTCTCCAGCCCTCCCAGGAAGTCCTTAGCCCTCATCTAGTACGGAAGGGTTGTCCCTAGTGAACAAAGCATGTGGAGTCCTTAACCCTTCCCCGGGTAGCAAATGTTACCTGTTAATGAGCACAAAGTTGAAGGTCTGCTGTGTCACCCTGTAGATCCGATCTCGAACACGCTCTAGAACTGGAATCCAGGGCTTTGGTGTCAGTGTAAGACCAGAAAAGGTGTATGTCAGTCCAGTGTCTCCGTAGGTTGCCTGCTTCCTGGGAATGCTGTGCCACTTTCCAAACACTTGGACCTTGGCCAGTGCACCTGGGCAGATGAAATGGCAACTCTGACCCTCAAGGATATAGACGGATGAGTGCAGTGCATCTTCTGGGTACTCACAAGGGAGGGAACTGGAAATGGCATTTCCTCTGCTCGTCATGTCATAGAATGCCCTTTGGGGATCTCTTTCCCCAAAGGCACTATGGCTTACTTTCATTCTCATGAGGGGGTATGATGGCACACCCCTATAATCTCATCACTCTGGCGCTGATGTAGGCAGAGCACAAGTTCCAAAAAAACCAAAGGGTTGGAGAAGTGGCTCAGCTGGTAAAGTGTCTGTCACGAGGTATGGCTGCATGTGGCTCACATCCCACTGCTGGGGGCTCAACCGGCCAGCTGGCCTAGCTGGAACTACAAGAAAAAATGAGGGGGTGCCTAGCTGGGCATTATACAACACGAGGAGCAGAGAGAATGCAGAGCTCTAGCTCTGGCTTTGTTGTGCGCACACACAAAACATGCACACACTAGCATTAAAATCAGTGGGCAGCAAAACCAAAGACAAAAGCATGACAGAGGCTTAGGACAGACGGCTCTGCAGGAATAGGCATCAGAGGATGAGCAGTGTGTGAAAATATGCATCATACACATACATGAAATTGTTGAAGAACTAAAAAAAAAATCACAGATGATTTGGTCTATAAGCAGCTGAGGCCATCTTTTTCCTTTTTTTTTTTTTAAATAAACTGTAGTGCACACCTTTAATCCCAGCAGAGAGGCAAGTGGATCTCTGAGTTCAAGGCCATCCCAGTCTACAGAGTTAGTTTCTGGATAGCCAGGTCTACAGAGTGAGATCCTGTCTCAACAAAACAAAACACTTTTATGTTTGCCCACATATCTGTACAGCCTGTATGTGTCTGATCCCTCGAAGGCTAGAAGAGGGTTGGAGTTACAGAAGGCTGTGAGCTGCCATGTGGGTGCTGGGAATCAAACCTGGGTCCTCTGGGAGAACAGCTACTGATCCTAACTTCTGAGTCATCTTTCAACTCCTCATATATTTATTTATGGCCTTTAAAAACAGGGTCTTGAGTAAGTGAACCTGGGTTCTCTGAAGAAATAGGCAAGAACCAGAGATCGTGGCGTGGCCAGGTGCGAGTCTAGGACCTCAGAGAGGGTAGGCCTGAGCCAGGTTCTCTATGGGTCCGGGCATTGGTTTGGGACATCAAAGGGAATAGGCAGGAACCTGGAACCCCTGTGGGTCCCAGCGCGAGTCTGAGACCTCTGAGGAAGTAAGCAGGTCCTCTGCAGGTTAGGGAGGACCCGAGCCTGCAACCTCCCAGGCAGTAGACCAGAACCAGAAACCTTTCCAGGTCCAACTCCTATCCAGGCGCTTCTGCAGGAGGGAATCCAGACTAGGATTTACAGAGACAGATCAAAGCCGGTAACCTAAACAAAGTTGCCCTGAGGCAATGAACTCCGCCTTGGGCAACAAATTCCACTGGAGTGGAATTGAGCAAGACTCCTAGGATAGAGAGAGCC
>JAQHUG010000089.1:3450735-3477486 GCA_028555095.1 Dicrostonyx torquatus | reverse complement strand
AAAGAAAAGGTTTACTTCGTCTTACACTTCCAGGGAAGAATGTGGATGCAGGAACTGATGGAGAGACTGAGGGAATGCCACTTAATACCTTGCTCAGCTTTATAGCATCCAGGACCACAAGCCCAGGGGAGCCACCACACGATGCTGAACTGGGCCTCCTTTATCAGTCATTAAGAAAATGCACAACACTAGCTGGGTGGCGGTGGCACTCGCCTTTAGTCCTGGCTCTCTAGAGCTGGCATATCTCTTGAGTCTGAGGCCAGCCTGGTCTACAGAGCTAGTTCCAGGACAGCCAGGGCTTCACAGAAACCCCTGTCTCAACCAAGTTGAAGTTGCTATTACACATACCAGTGATTCTCAACATGTGGGGGTTGCATCAGGTATTTACAATTTTTTGTTGTTTTTGAGACCAGGTTCTCTAGCTTTGCAGCCTGTCCCAGAACTCGCCTTGTAGACCAGGTTGGCCTCAAACTCAAAGAGATCCAGCTATCTCTGCCTCCCAAGTGCTGGGATTAAAGGCTTGTACCACTACCACCTGGCAGATATTTAGAACAGTAGCAGCGAACATAATTCTATGGTTGGAGTCTCCACAACGTGAGGAACTATATTAAAGGGTCAGAACATCAAGAAGGTTGAGAACCACTGGCTTAGACTGAGGTAGGAAGCTCTGGAGTTCATAACAGGGCTGTCTCAACAGTAAAAGATGAATAATATAATAGCAAATAGATGTGGAAACATAATAGAACATTCTGGAAGGTGAAGTGACAGTTTTGCTCTATAGCCCACACTAGCTTTGAACTCAGCAATCCTCCCACCTCAGCTTCCCAAGTTAAGGAATATAGGTGTGGGGCACCATGCCTGACTGAGCATCTTAAAGGATGTATGGCCCTTCCAACTCCACCCCCCAAAAAGACACAAGTTAATCATATACAGCAAAAGCCTCATGAGGTACATGTAGTAGTTTTGAGGGGATTCCACATTGCAGGTGTGTTCCTCAGTCCTGTGCAAAAATGAACAGAATGGGGTGGTGGGTGGGGTAGGTTTAAATGTTTGCAGCCATCTAGTCTTGGAACGACTGGGGTCTCAAAAGAAACAGCCAAGGACACAGTATGTAAGGGTGAGGCTGTAGATGGTGGCATGAATTTCATCTGGCTTTCGGGTGTCCAGTAGCTTTCCCCTCAACATGATTAGTGTGGACACTGCCTGCCTGGCACAGCTTGCTGACCCTTTATGGTCTGCTGATGGAATGGGGATGAAAGGCCCAGGAATATGATCCCCTAATGCTGGTCCAGCTGGGGATAGAAGGAAGATTCCCTGGCCAGTCAGGAAGAATTTTATGCATATAAATCAATCTACACAGCCAGGTAGCAGAGGCCCCTCTGTATGGCAGTGTAGGAGGCCTGAGAAGACCTGCCTGAAAAAAATGGTTACTGTTACCTCCCTCTGGGGCTAGGAAGTCAGTTATGCAAGTGTCATCCTGGGAACCCCAAGTTATAAACGAATTGTGTGAAAGTTCATTCCCTGGTTCTGGTCTGAGCCCAGCAGGGCGAAGTTGATGGGGTTGTCGGTGAGTTCTCCGCTCTGAACACAGGCCCTCTTCAGTCCTCTTCTGGAATAGTCTCAGGCTCCAGTGGAGAAGCAGAATTTGGGTATGTATGTGATATTGGCAGCTTTTCAGCCTTCCAAAACTTTATGATGGATGGGGGTAACTGAGAGACACTTGAGTTGGCCCACCCCCTTCCCGATCAAGCTGAGCAAAGATTGGAAGCTTCGCTGGAGATGTCTCTGTAGATTGAACTCATGTTAGCCTGGTAACAAGGCTGGATAATTTTGTCACTCAACCCCCTGCCTTGCAAGATCACTGGGAGAGAAGGGAAGAGAGCTGGGGAGGGCACCCGGGGCCCTTGGAAAACGCTAAGCAAGAGCTGTGTTGCTAACTGCATCCTCGGCCGGAGAAGGAATGTATTTGGTGTGGTTATCTGGAATGCCTTAAGTCACTCAGCTCTCCAGGAGATGCACTTTCCAGGGAAGCTCTTTTGGGATCATGTGAGCGCCACTAAGAGTTTGGGAATGAGGCTGGGCTACTGTGCTAGCCCTGGGCTTCACTCTCCATTCCCAGCTGTGTGCTTATGGCATAGTTCTACGGCCAGGGACACTGCAGCCCCAAAGCCCGTTGGAGACACACCCCCACCCCCAGAAACCCAGTGTATGTTGACTTTTCCTAACTGGAAAATAAGCCCACAGGTGAAGTAGCCCAGGCAGGGTAGCAGGTGTCCCAGGAGTGGCCAGACACCCCCCCCCCCATACTGACTTTGTGTACCTCACTGGCTTTACAGCATAGCCCAGCCATGGGGACAGAATTCAAGACCCCCTATACTACTGTCCTTCTTTGTCTGAGCACAGTGTTGTCAGGTGGCTTCTTGTCTGCTGCCAGTTCCAGTTGGGACCTGGAGGTGACCTTTGGCCTACATGTCTCAGAACACCCTGTGACTGCAGCATGGGCTGGCTTCCTCTGTTCTGCTCAGCCCTCTCCCGAGCCAGCCAATCCCGAATAAGGCAGCCTTGTTTTTTAATCCTCGTGTCCCAAGAAAAATTAGAAATATTTCATGAGCAGAACACTATTGCAGAAGGTCCCTTGGAACCATGTTGAAGGTTGAGGGCTGCCAGACCATCTTTGGGTGTCTTTCTCTCGCTCACCGTGTGTGGACTCCTGTCACAGGCTAGAGTCACCTCCCCCTGTTGCTTCTGACACTTTGGGCTTTAGCTGGCTCTTGTTTAAGTCCCTAGGAATTTGGAAATAAAGTGAGCTGTGGAGTTGAGGGGTGGACCAGTTCCCGGGGAGTGCAGCCCCAGGATGTGGCTGCAGTTTTGTTTTCCTCCCTGCATGGGTCAGCCTGGCCATTCAGTCAGTGCCTTGAAGGTTAAATGCTCTGGGGGATATTTTTAAACAGTAGGGGCTGGTTAATCTAAAAGTGACATTTACAGACACAGCGGTGAGCTGCCAGCAGCTTAGATCCTGGCCTCAGCCAACAAGGAGCTTGAAAAATGTCACCGCAAATACACAGCTGGGAAGAAGCTATGGGGAAAGCAAGGCCAAGGTGGTAACGCAGTAAGTGAGCCCACCCCTCCCCAGGGTCAGGGACCTCAAAGCCAGTCAGCCTCCAAGGGATGGTGTGTGTGGTATGCGCGTGCACAGTGTAGTGTTGGCCCCAGACAAATGCAGTCACTTGGGATTTTAGGGGACACTGGTGAACGGTTTGTTACAATGATTCTATACTCTGATGCAGTACATGTCTCTTTCCCATGCTATTGCATTACAGTCATTTTAACATATAAATGGACTTACATAGGTGGATGGTCATCTTAGCTGCTCCAGGACAGGGAATTCCTGAGACTCAGCATTGTCTTTCCTTGTGTCTTTGGTTGGTGTTTGTTTTTCCAGGACGTCCTGGAACTTGCTGAGTCATTCAGACTGGCCTTGAACTCACTACAGCCCTCCCTGCTTCTCGAGTCTTTAGTGGTGTCTTAAGTGCAGGCCTGGAGCTTGCTTTATCCGTGACTTCCACCAGAAGCCCTGGGAAGGCATTGTAGGTGTGTTTGTCCCTATATAGGAGCTGCACAAACCACCTCATGGTTTTTTTTTTTTTTCCGAGACAGGGTTTCTCTGTGGCTTTGGAGCCTGTCCTGGAACTAGCTCTTGTAGACCAGGTTGGAACTCACAAAGATCCACCTGCCTCTGCCTCCCTAGTGCTGGGATTAAAGGCGTGCGCCACCACCACCCGGCCCACCTCGTGTTTTTATCGTGTTTCAGTCCAACGCAGAAGTGACAGCGGCATTAGACAGTTTTTAGGTCATGCAGGGATATGGGCATGTTAGTATTTTGAAATGGAGATGGTCTCCAGATCTTCCTCTAATAGAATCTTGGCTATTTTTTGTTCTAACACTGTCTCTGAATTATGAGTCAGGAATTTCACTTCCAAGTTGGGCCCATGTGTCCCTAGTGGAGTGTGGGAGCAGCAGACAGGAAGGGCACACATCCCCAGTCTCTGTTCTCTTCAGCTGTTGCACTGACTGTAAGGAGTGGGGTGAGGTGGGGAGATGGCTCCCCAGTGGCCGGCTGGTGCGCCTGGATTCTAGGAACCCAGGGCTGCTGTCAGGGAACCCAGGCAGAGCACTCCAGGAAGCTGAGGGACTGATCACTGTGGCAGAATGAGCAGGGTGCTCAGGGGAAGCCACAGGTGTGGTTTATTCCAGTCCCCAGGTCTGAAAGCCAAGCTGCAGAGAATTTCCATGATGGCTCAGGTCATTCCAGTGGTAGATGGTAGAAGTCTCCCCGAGGTGCCCCCTGCTTTCTTAGCCACTCATGTCTGTCCCTGGTCTATGGGAGCAGCCAGTCTCTAGGAAAGGCCCTTCAGTTTGTCCAAGATTGGTATCAGTCTTTTTTCTCTTCCTTGAATATCTTTTACATTTATTTATTTATTTATTTGGTTTTTCGAGACAGGGTTTCTCTGTAGCTTTGGAGCCTGTCCTGGAACTAGCTCTTGTAGACCAGGTTGGCCTCGAACTCACAAAGATCCACCTGCCTCTGCCTCCCGAGTGCTGGGATTAAAGGTGTGCGCCACTACTGCCCGGCTCTTTTACATTTATTTATTTGCACAGAAGTGGAGCGTATGGAGGTCAGTTGGTTCTCCCCTCCCACCACATGGGGTCAGAGGTCTCAACCTAGGTCATCAGGTTTGGCAGCAAGTGCCGTCCTTTACCTGCTGAGCAATCCCATTGGCCCTCAATCTCGTAAAGTGAAAATAGTCCACGATTAAGAGTGGTATTGAAGGTATAATTCTGAGCTCTTCTCTGTAAACTTCAGTACTTAGGAGTGTCCAGTGTAGGGAATTGCTGTCACCTGACTGGAAGGCCTTCCTTACTCTTAGGAGGGAAGATTGGTCTCATGTTTACCCTTCCATCAGGGTGGGGCAGTGGGTGAGCAAGGTGGAGCCAGGCTGTGGACCAGTCTGGGACCCACATTGTCCCTTGGAGGCAGGACCGCAGAATCCTGTCACTGTGGGGCACCCTTAGGGATCCTGCATGACGCAGCTTGGCAGAGGTGAGGACCCTCTGCAGGTCCTGGGAGAAGGATGAGGTATGGGTGGGAGCTGGGGCAGGTGCTCATTCTTCTAGCCTTCCAGCTGAGCCAGGGCAGGGAGACAGGCTGTGCTGTTGTGCTCACCTAGCCCAGTCCCAGCTCTCCTACCTCCTGGGGACATTGCCACCCATGCAGATCAATGATCCTGATACCTTAGTTTCTCTGTATTCCAAAAGAAATTAGAAAGCAGAAACCAATAAAGGAAATAAATATGTTTGCCATTTGGCAGACTAGCGAGAGAAAGCAGCTATTTCCCAGTGGGCGTGTGCCAGCCTTGCAGCTGCAGAAGTTAGAAGGATCCATTGATATTGCTATGATGCTACAGCCTGTTCTTCCCTGGAGGATGGGGGAGGATGCCTGGGCCTCATCCCATGTCCTCATCTGCAGGGCTTGGTCACATCTTGAGTATCTGCTCTGTCCCTCGGAATTTACTGGATTTGTGACCTGCAAAAGGATTTATTTTCAAAGTTGCGTTTCAAGTATCTTGGTGGAGAGGGACTGGGTAGAGGCTATCAGCCAGGAGTTCTATAGTGAAGAAGCATGCCCAGGTTTGAGCCTTGTCTGGTCTCATGGAGCTTACCCTCCAGTCCGGGAGATCCATATACCCAGAACGGTGGCCCACAGCCCTGCCACCTGGGACCAGCCAGGCAAGCCTGACAGTCTGATCTTCATCCCCAGAAGTCACAGTGAGAGGAGAGAAGTGACTCCTGAAGGTGGCCTGATCTTCTCATGCGTGCCACACACACACATACACGTGTGTCACACACAGAAATGTTTTTGAAAGTATTTTCAGAATAATGGGTCATGGGGAACCATCTGCACTTTTGTTTTGCATGACGCTGTGACGTGCTGATCTCTGGAAAGATGGGATGCGTTTTGACCCTCTGCTGGTATGGAAAGCTCTGGAACCTCCTTGGTTTTACTCAGGACAAGATTTAGCTTTTACCATGTACATTTCTTCCCAGCCGTTTCTTCCAAGTGAGGAAGGCCTTAGGATCTTAGACACTGGCATACCTGTGAATTTCTTCTGCGGTTGCTTGTTTTTGAGATGGGGCCTAACTGTGTAACTCAGGCTGGCCTCTTGGAATTCCCTCCTGCTTCATGCTCTGGAGTGCTTGGGATTACTACCACACCCAGTTGTCTGTGACTCTCTTATGAGATGTTTTTGGCTCCTCTGTGCACAATGGACCAGACTGGAAACAGGAAGATGGGCTACAGGCTTGTGCAATGGCCCCAGGGCTCATGGCTGCTTGAACTTGATCTTAGATTATATGCTTAGCCTGGTGCCTGGAACGCTGGTGAGACCAGTTAGTGTCAGCCAGCTTTCCTGCCATCTGCCTTCCTCGTGCACAGGGGAAAAGCAAGACTTAGGAGCTTGGTGAAGCTCAGGATTGCCCGGAATGGAGAAGCGCTTGAGCCTTTCAGGTGGTGAGCCTCCAGGCGCACCGTGCGACATGTCGTACGGAGGGCTCTTGACATGGCCTAGGCTGGACTCAGGCTTGTATGTAGCAGAGGCTGGCACTGGGCTCCTGCTCCTGCCTCCTCTACATGCAATGGCTAGGATTACAGGCGTGTGTACCATGCCTGCTGGGTTCTTTTTTTTTTTTAGGCTTTCATTAAACAAACTGGGGAGGCACCCACGCCCCAGTGTGTCTTGTGTAGGTCAGAAGACAACCGGGAAAGCTAGTTCTCTCCTTACACCATGTGGGTTCAAGGGTGGAGCTCGGGTCTGTCAGGCATAGCAATCCCCACTTTTTTTTGCTAAACCTTTTCATCAGTCCTGGGTTTTGTTTTTTTGACACAGACCCTGCTCCCTGTTGGTGAGGTAGAAGAGAGGTTTCAGCTGGACTTCCGGGGCCTGGATCCCACTTCATACTTGTACCTGGAATTTCCACATCACTGATCTCGCCAAGCTGAAGTGGCCTTAGGAGCTGCTCTCAATGTGCTTGGACCCACCACCTTCCAGCCCTCCTGAGCCCCATTGCCATCCTCACGACAGCTAGGTCAGGGCAGGAAGGCCACAGCATCGGTGTGCAACAGATAGTGTTGAATCTGCCTGGCCGGCGGTGGTGCAGAGCTCTGACCCCAGGAGGCAGATCTAGAGCCGCTTTCGGTTTTGCATCTGGAAATGGCAAGCTGAGGAACACACTGTTCCTTCTTAGGGAGGCCATTCACCTGGGACTCAGTTCCCACCAACACTGCCACCTCAAGTTTCTGAGGCTGGTGGGAAATCCCCCTCTGACGTCTGGAGGTTACTCCACTACACCAGGCTGTATGTTACAATAGTCCAGCCCCAGGAGCTGCTTGGGGGAGGCCTCAGCCTGCACACTTGGTAGAAGAGATAGATGTTCTAGCTGATACCAGTAAAGCAAAGGGTGAGATTTCCCAGGGGCAGCCAGCACTATTAGGAGCAGTGTGAACGCGCACAGTGCAGGTATCATGGCGGTGACCATGGTGATGAAGTCAGGCTGAGCAGTTCACCCTGGTGAGCTCTAGCACCCAGCAGGCTGGTGAGGTTGCTCCTGTCATTGTCCCTGTTTTGCAGATGGGGAAGTTGAAGTTCAGATGGGCTCTCCTGGCACTAACTGGGCATCTGTTGTGTGCTGGGCACTGATAGGGCCTTTCTAAGCCAGCACTCCCAGAGTGCCCTGTCGTGTCCTGAGATGTTTCTATGGAGACACACCGACTTTTCTCGGGTGTGTTTTCCACTCTGAAGTTCCAATACCTCCAACACTGTGCGTGCCCCATGCTCCAGCGCCTAGTGGACTTGGCACCAGCCATTTCCTGCTTGTCCTCGGCCTGGCAGCTGGGCTCCTCTGGAGACCCATTCTCTGGCATGTGATAAGTTTGGGAACTACTGACTGATGGGGCCTCGCCTCCTGGCTACTTCTTTTTCTGCTGCTTGTGGACTGTCTTCCTTTGGGGACATGGACAAGACCCCCACCCTAAAGCCCAAGCTGGCTTCAAGCGTGCTGTAATCTTTGTGGCTGTGCCACACATATCCTCAGCTTTTCCTTAGCCAGCTGAGTGACTGAATCCACAGCCTGCACCCTCTACATGTTAAATCATCCATGTGCCTCTGAGCTATGTGACTGCAGGCAAGCTGCAGTTAGCAGGGCTTTCAGGGGCTGGGGAGCCAGCTCAGCATGTGCTGCTCTTTAAAGGAGTTTGGTTCTCAGCGCCCCACATCAGGCTACAGGCAGCTTCCTGGAACTTCAGCTCCAGGAGCCTGATGTCCTCTTCTGGTCTTCGCAGGCAAAGGCATTCATGCGCATAAATTCATGCATAGCCAGACACATCTCCAAAAACCCCAGCTTTTTGAGCTAGGTGTGATGGTGCATGCCGGTAATCTCAGCACGTGGGAGGCTAAGGAAGGAGCCTGGCTATACTGCCAGGCACTGTCCCCCACCCTCCAAAATAAATAAATAAATAAATAAAACTAAAAACAGAAAAGTCCACACATGGTAGCCCATACTTTTAATTCCAGTACACAGCAGCAGAGATAGGCAGAGCTCTGTGAGTTCGAAACTAGCCTGTTAGGTGCTGGGGAGATGGCTCAGTGGTTAAGAGCATTGCCTGCTCTTCCAAAGGTCCTGAGTTCAATTCCCGGCAACCACATGGTGACTTACATGGTGCCCTCTTCTGGCCTGCAGACATACACGCAGACAGAATATTGTATACATAATAAATAAATTAAAAAAAAAAAAAGCCGGGCGGTGGTGGCGCACGCCTTTAATCCCAGCACTCGGGAGGCAGAGGCAGGCGGATCTTTGTGAGTTCGAGACCAGCCTGGTCTACGCTAGTTCCAGCACAGGCTCCAAAGCCACAGAGAAACCCTGTCTCAAAAAACCAAAAAAAAAAAAAAAAACCAAAAAACAAAAAAAAAACTAACCTGTTGTATATACCAAGTTCTAGGCTAACCAGGGCTCCATAATGAAATACTGTCTCAAAAAGAAATAAAAAGCAAGCTTTTCTTTAAATTTGAACAGAACACTCCTGTCTCCCTAAAGCCTTTTCCAGGAAAACCTGAACTGTGGGACTCTTCTGTGTCTGTCCCTGAGATAACAGGACAGGTTAAAGTAACCCACAGCTCTAGGAAGCAACGGTATGCCCCGCGGGACTTCCTTCTGAAACGATACACCTTATTTCTTAATTGCACCTGTTTAGTTAGTTTTTGTGTATATGTGTGTACGTCTGGTCTGACTGCCACACACATTTCATGGGTGTGGTGTTCCCAACAACAGCTTGAGACAGTTGTTTCTCTCCTTTCGTTGTGTGGGTCTTCAGGTTTGGCAGCATGCACTTTCGCAGGCTGAGCCATCTTTCCAGCCTTGAGACGCAGCTTTGCTGTGTAGCCCAGGCTGCCCTCTTCCCTTTCCTGCTCGGGTCCTGAGATTGCAGCCAACAGTATACCTGACCAGACAGTGCTTCCTGCTCTCATGACCTGGGCCTTCCTTAGGGCTCAGGAGAAAAGCACCCCACATGCAAATCAGAGAGTAAGGGCTGGGTATTCAGACTCTTGAGTGAGGCCACCAGGGGCCAGAGGGATTGGCCAGGCCTTGGTTTTCTCTCCCATAGAAGGGAACCAAGAAGTGGTGGCTTTCATAGAGCAGAGGGACAGGGAGATGAGGCCATGTGGGAAGCCCATCGATGTGACTGTCCTCCCTGCCCAGTGGCCCTAGAGGTGCAAGTTAACTCTGTGCCACATTAGGAATTGCTGCTCCCTACCACACTCCCTGGCATTCTCAGTTTCATTGTCCCCGTGGATTGTGTTTCTAACCCTTCTCTCTCCCAGTAACCTGAAAAGTGGTCTGGATCTCAGCAGCCCCCATCCCCGGGCCAGGGAGCAGATAGAATGTTGGTGTAACTTAGGGCCCAGCACCTCCTTACTTTGGAAAAAGCACCCAGGCTGTGTTGCCCCCAGCAGCTCATTGCTGGCAGCTCAGACATCTCAAGAGTCTTGGGGCTGCCTTGATGTGGGGGTCTTCCTGTCTGGGCTGGCCCATGTCTTATGAGTGGCCCACTGCCTGAGTAGAACAGGTAGGTGCCCACGAACCCACCATGAGCCCGTTTCTTTCCATTCGTGGAGGGAGGCGCTCACAGTCAAAGCTGCCAACCTTGTTCTGTTTGGGAGAGCCACTAGGACTGACACAAAATGATTAAACAGACTTTGTCGATTCTCACAGTAATCCTACGAGGTGTCTTTTCTAGATGTGGGACACTGTGGTTCAGAATAAGGTCAAAATCTGGCTGGGATAATGCTCTCTGAGTGCCAGATCATCATACTCTGCCCCAGGCTCTCTGAGTGCAGATGGCATGTGGCCCACGCGTGACATTGGGCTTCTGTTTACTCGGGTACAAGGCAAACTGGACACTGTGTCATCTTACATCAGTAATGGGATCGACTTTGGAGAAATACTGTGGCCTGTGATACCCTTGTCCCCACAGGCAGGGGTACAGATCAACCATCCCCGGGGCAGTGTTTTGTATCCTAGTAACTACAGTTGGCTTTATGCCATTCTCCTGGCAGCTGGGGAGTCCTTGGCCACCCACTTTCTATCCTGAGATGCTTTCCACAGTGTCCAGTGTGGCCCATGGCAAGAAAATGCTGAGCCTTCCCCTCCTCTCCAGGCAGGTGTCGGAGGGCTGAGGACAAGAGCTGCATTCTGTATTCTTGTCCACCGGGCACCACCTGTCCTGGCTGTGGGAGCATTTAAAATAGACTCCAGAGAACCAGGCTTAGGCAAGGAGAAAGATTGCGTGAACACAAAGTAGGCTTAAGTACAGGAATGTGGCAAGCCAAGGGGAGGTGGTCCTCTGTGCTGGCAAGCCCAGATTGTGGAGAGGCAGGCAAGGACCAGCCAGGGCCAGAGCTGTGGTGGCAGGTACGGGTGTGCTGATGTGCTGCAGGGAATTCCAACTCCACTCTGCCTTGGGGCGTGAGCCAAGCCCCTCCCCTGTGGCCTGATACAGCACACCACAAGCCTCCTACTGAAAGGTGATACTTTGGAGGCTGGGGCACTTGTGAGACTAGATGAGAATGGAGCTGGTGGCCCTGTCCCCAGTGTCGGTAAGTGGCCCTAACCACTCGGGAGCTAAACTGGGTGGGAGGAAGAAAAGTCCAAGTATAGATGGGGGCTGCGGGGACACTGACATGCTGTCCCTCCAAGACCTTGCAGAGACAGGGTGAATGTGTTGTTTTTTTTTTTTTCTTTTTGAGGGGATGGTGGTGGTGGAAAGCAAGCATACCCTCCACCTGCTCACTGCGGTGCTGGCTGCTGGCCAGCACTTGCTGGAGCCCAGCAGCTTCCTGCATCGGTCAAGGAGGCTTGTGGCTCAGGCACCAGACTGCTGTTATTTAGGTTTGAATTACAAGAAATAAAAATAAGCTTAGGGGTGTGACTTGGAGGTTGAGCATTTGTCTCACTCAGGCGAAGTCCTGGGTTCGAGTCTCGCCCCAGGGAAAAAAGAAACTAAATAGAACCTTTGACAGGCATCCAGTTTGCGGGTCAGCTGTGTCAGTTCACGGGAGGCAACCACTTGGGGGACAGATGCTTACTCGGGGCCCCTCCTCCAGTCCCTGTTGTCCCCTCTAGGCCCTGAGCTTTGAAAACTCAGACCACTTCCCAGTGGCAACCGTGAGCTGAGACTTTGGTCTGCCATCCCTTCTTAACACATGACCAGCACAACTTGGAGTGCCCTGGGACGTATGGTAATTATTTGTGTCCGTGTATTGAGAGGGGGACAAGTGGGTGACGGGCCAGAATTTGAGATGTGCTGAGAGACTGAGCTGCTCTGAGCCTCAGGTGTCCAGACTCTAAAGTGGAAGTTGGGTAAGGGCAGGCTCATGCAACCACAATGCTCTGGGATTAGAGGGATCGACGGAAGAGCCTGAAGGCCCTCAGCAGGCACACGTGTGTGTAAATTGAGTGTGTGCGGACATGCCATTCTGAGATCAACTCCTGAGCAAGGGGGAAGCTCTGCGTTTTGTAGGGGTCGGGGGACAGACCCAGAGGAATCTTGGCAGCTTTATCCAACAGTTCCCCATTTACACTCACTCCTGTTCCTGTGAGCTCTTGAGTCCTATGCTGTGATAAACAAACAAACAAACAAGGAAGGAGGGAGGGAGGGAGGGAGAGAGAGAGAGAAAGGAAAAAAAATGGGCGATGCATACTTTTAATCCTAGCATTTGAGAGGCAGAGGCAGATGGATCTCTGTGAGTCTGAGACCATCCTGGTCTACATAGTGTGAGTTCCAGCACAGGCAGGGCTATATAGTAAGACTGTGTCTCTAAATAAATACATAAGGGGGCTGGAGAGATGGCTCAGTGGCTAAGAGCATTGCCTGCTCTTCCAAAGGTCCTGAGTTCAATTCCCAGCAACCACATGGTGGCTCACAACCACCTGTAATGAGGTCTGGTGCCCTCTTCTGGCCTGCAGACAGAATATTGTATAAATAATAAATAAATAAATATTTAAAAAATACATAAGGAAAAAACCCTGAAGGTTTCCACATGGTAACTTTGGCCAAGCTTGGTGTTAGAATCACGACTTCCCATCAGAATAGGACTGATTTATGGAGTGAGAGGAGGCAGTCCTGGGAAGCGCTGCCTTTTCTCTTTATCGGAGTTTCCAGGTCTGAGTGTGGTCCACTTGCTGTGCACCCAGTGAGGCCAGTCCCCAGCCACAGCTGCGTCTGCCTGCCTGGGTTTGTTTTCCACAGTAACAAAGGGCCTGATGCTTGATACTATTTTTTTTTAAAGGCTTATTTAACTCAAAGTTCTGGAGGTCTGAGAGCATGCTTAGCTTTTGTTTGGCTCTGGTTAGGGCCTTCTAGTGACTTCACAGTGTGGCAGATGGCATCCTGATGGGACACATGAATATGGTGAGGCCGGAGAGCCCAGGGATTCAGGAGCCAGGCTCACTTTTTTTATGGCCTCTCATCCCCACAAAGACCTAAGGCACCTGGAGACCAGCCCCAGTCCTTTCTGCAGTCTGTGTCTCCATGATGGGTTAGCACGTGCTGGTTGCACCTCTTAAAGGTCCTGTCCTCACCAACATCATTCCAACTGCAGACAAGCTCCGCAGCACATGACCCTTTAGGGGCACAGCATAGCCATAGTCCCAGGCCACTGTCTGTTGCAAGTAGGAAACACAACAAGCATTTCCTAAGCAGGTTCCATGGAGTTTGCATTGCACAAAGCGTACGCTGTGTCCCAGGCTTCCCAGTGGGAATGAGCACAGAGTGCGTCATCAGATCACCAGAGGTCACTCCATCCGGGTGTTTTTGTTTCCATTGTGCTCCTCCCTCAGCAACAATTTAAGTGCTTTTCACACGCTTGCTATTTCTAACGACACTATTTCATATATCCACATGTGGAACTTGCCTGTATCGGGGTCTCTCCCTGGCTCCCCCTCCCTCTGCCACCTCCTGTGGTGGTGACATCAGCTTGTGTCCTTCACTCATTTTCTTTGCTGCAGGCGCACTTGCAGAAACCAGACCTCTAAAGTGCAGAAGTCCAGTTCAGTTCATGCCATTGCTTGGCTCTCAGTGTGTGCATGGGTTTATTTATCCAGTGTCATTATTAAACACCAACTGCATGCTTAGTACCATGCCAGGCACAATGATCTACAAGTGAATGTCCCTACAGGCCACCTTGTTGTCAAAGAAGGTGAAGATATCTTTCATCTTAATCTGTGCCTAGGGCTGGAGAGATGGCTCAGTGGTTAAGAGCACTGGCTGCTCTTCCAGAGGTCCTGAGTTCAATTCCCAGCAACCACATGGTGGCTCACAGCCATCTGTAATGAGATCTGGTGCCCTCTTCTGGCCAGCAAGCATACATACAGACAGAACACTGTATACATAATAAATAAATAAATCTTGGGGGGGGAAAAGACAAGTTTTATATATATATAATATATATTTTTAAAAAAACCCTGTGCCAATAGGTCTTGGCGAAGGTGGACTGAGTACTGAGGGAAAAGAAATGGGGAAAGAGCACATCTGTGTGGTTGTGCAGGCAGCAGGGTGTATGAGATGGGAGTGGCCTCTCAGCAGAAGCCAGGGATGGAAGGGTCCTTGACCCCGCCACACTCTCCTGCCTGAGGAACCTGTTGGGTCTCTGAGGGTGCCAGGGTTGCTATCTGTCAGTGAACAGAGAGAACTTCTGAGGACTTGTGAAACTGCTTTCAGGATGGTGGCCTTCCTTGCTGCTGTTTTATTACCCTCTTGTGACAATTTATCAAGGGCAAGAGAGACAGTGTTAGAAGCAACCCCCAGCCAGGCCTGAGGTCGCACACCTTTAATCCCAGCACTCCGGAGACAAAGGCGAATCTCTGTGAGTTCAAGGCCAGCTTGGTCTCCATAGTGAGTTCCAGGACACTCAGGGCTATGTAGAGAGACACACACACACACATGCGCGCGCGCGCACACACACACACACACACACACACACAGAGGAAGCGTGGCCTCAGAAGTTTCTCACTCAGCATCCAGAAGCAGGAGGGAGCCATATGGGGTGGGGCATAAGCACTAGAAAGACTGGTACCCACCCCAGGGCAGATTTTGACTCTCCTGTTATACATTTCTTTTAAAATTTTTGGTTTATTTAACTTTATTTTATGTGCATTGGTGTGAAGGTGTCAGATCCCCCAGAACTGGATTTTCAGACAGTTGTGAGATGCCATGTGGGTGCTGGGAATTGAACCTGGGTCATCTGGAAGAGCAGTCAATGCTCTTAACCACTGAGCCATCTCTCCAGCCTTCATGATACATTTCTTAATTTCTGGAGGTATTTTAAAATTTTTAAATTACATTTGTGTTCACATATGTAGGCAAGTGCATGCCATAGCATTTGTGTGGAGGTCATAGGACAGCTTGTGGAAATCAGTTCTCCCCTTCTAATACGTGGGCCCTGGGGATTGAACTCCGGTCGTCTAAGATTTGGCAGCAGTCACCTTTAGCTGTGGAACCATCCTACTGGCCCTGGAGACATTTTTGGTTGTCCCAACGGAGGGAGCTGATGCTACTGTTGTCTGTCAGGCAGAGCAGGGGTGCATACTGTAGAGCACAGGATGGTCTCGTGGAGACTGCCTCAAATGTCAATGGCAGGAGGCTCAAGAGTCCCAGGGAGTGGGGTGGGGGGTGGACTTTGGCATCAGGAAGGAGCCTAGAGTGTCTGTTTCCGGTTTTCCTGAGATCTACCAACAGTGGCCTTGCTAGATCTCATGATATTGGTGTTGTGACTTAGCGTCAGCCCAGGCAGGCGAGCCTCTAGCTCACCTTAGCTGAGAATGACCTTCAACCTTCAACTACTCATCCTCCTGCCTCCACCTCTCCCTTACTGGCAAGATGGGCATGCACCTCATGCCTGGCACTGTGTCCTTTTTCTGTTTTTGTTTTGTTATATCTCTCTACGTAGTCCTAGGTGTCCTGGACCAGGTTGGCCTCGAATTCACAGATTCACCAGTTTCTGCCGGTGTCACCAATCCCGGCTTTGTATACTATTCTTTTTATGGACCCACTGCATACTGTCTTCCTCAGCATTTGCTCTGCGTTGGTTAACTCCCCAGCAGCAGCAGGCAGTGCACCTCCCCACACTTGTTATTTTGTCCCTGTGTTACTTTTCCATTGCTATAAGGAACCGATGGAGCCAAGTGTCAAGAAGCGGTTGGTTTGGGCTCAACATGTTGGAGATTCCAGCCCAACATGGAGTGCCCCCCTTGCTTTGTCGACATATTGACGGTTCCGGTCTGACATCGAGTGTCCCTGTTGTTGTAGGCCTTCCTTTGGTTTATTCTCCTGCTGTTTTAAGGTATGGGTATATTGTAAGGCCTTGTGCTCTGTCACCACATTCCCAGCCCGCTGTAAGGCAGGGCATCATAGCAGAGCACACTGAGCAAACTGTTCACTTCAGCCAAGGAGCAGGGAGAAAGTGCTGGCCTTCAAGGGCACACCCCGGACCCAGTGACTCCATGGGCCCTACCTGTGGGAATTCCACACACTCTGAGGAGCACCACACTGTGGGCTCCCTGTCTTTCTGTTAGGACCATCTTACTGTATTTTTAAAATTATTTATTTTTTATTACTTATTTATTTTTATGTATGGGTATATATATATATATATATATATATTATCTTCATATATGTCTTAGGCTACATGAATGCCTGTTACTCACAAAGGCCAGAAAAAGGTATTGGATCCCCTGGAACTGGAGTTACAGACAGTCGTGAGCTGCCACATTGTTGCTGGGAACTGAACTTGGGTCCTCAGAAGAGCAGCCAGTACCCTTAATCTCTGAGTCATCTCCTCAGTACTCACTGTGGTTATATTGAATGTATGTGTGTGCGCGTGTGTGCACACCTATGTGCAGTGCTCATGGAGGCCAGAAGGCTGGTGTGTTGGCTCCCCCGGAGCTGGAGTTACAGGCAGCTGTGATCTGCCTGACAGCGGTGTGGGACCTGAACTTGGGTTCCCTGCTGGCACACTGTGGTGGTTTGAATGGACATGGCTCCCATAGACTCATAGATTTGAATATCTGGTTCCCAGTTTTGGATGGTTTAGGAAGGATGAGGAAGTGTAGCCTTGTTAGGGGAGGTGTGTCTCTGCAGGTGGGCTTTGGGGTGTCAAAAGCCGAGGCCAAGCCCAGCCTCGTGCTCTCAGCTTCCCACACTTGGATCAGATGTGAGCTCTCAGCTACTGCCCAGTGCCACGCCTGGCTCCTTCGCGGCTACACTTCCCACCATCGTGGCTCCAGCACATGGCCCGGTATCTGATGGTGTCTCCCTTGGGAAACATCTCAAGTCCCACTCTCAGGTGCACTGTCTTCCTTGTTGAGTTGTAGGAGCTCTTTATACATTCTGGACAGTTATTCCCCTCAGAATATGGTTTTCAAATGTTTCTCCCATTTTGTGGACTATCTTTCCAATTTCCCAACGGTGTACTGAGATTTACAGTTTGGGGGTTTGTCTCATTTTAGCTTTATGTTTATTTGGGACAGGGTCTCACTGTTCAGCTTACACTGACCTTGACCTCACAGTCCTCGAGGCCAAGGTGATGGCACAGTGGGTAAAGTATTTGTCATGTCAGCACCCATAGAAACAAGCCTGGTTGCCATGGCACCCGCCTTAACTCCAGCAGGTGGGAGCACGGGTGGGATTTGTAGGGCAAGCTGGTTGGCTAGACGCTCTAGGTCCAAATAAGAGGCTGCGTCAGTGTATAAGGTGGAGAGCCTCGGGTCTCCACATACATGTGCATATGAATACATGTGTACCTGGGCACACATCACCACATGCACACACATGCCAAAATCAGTCCTTTGCTTTCAGCCTCCCCCGCACACGCATTGCAGGCATCTGGGCATTTTTTCACAAAAGGTTTTAATTTTTAGAATTACATTTGTCTACCTGCGAGTGTGTGCGAGTGTGTGGAGGTCAGGG
Organism: Dicrostonyx torquatus; assembly: GCA_028555095.1. Taxonomy (NCBI): domain Eukaryota; kingdom Metazoa; phylum Chordata; class Mammalia; order Rodentia; family Cricetidae; genus Dicrostonyx; species Dicrostonyx torquatus. The sequence continues at coordinate 3,459,908 of JAQHUG010000089.1, read as the reverse complement.
GAAGTCAGTAGATGGTGTTTCTTCTCTCCTTCCACCTTACGGGTTTTGGGAATTGAATTCACCTATCAGGCTTGACGGTGAGCAACTTTTCTTGCTGAGTTGTCTTGCAAGCCCAAATTTTTAAAAAATTGATGAAGTCAAGTTTATCAGTTTTTAATGTCGCTCACACCTTTGAGCCATATCTAAGAATCCGTCATCAAACCTGCCTCATGAAGGTTTGTGAATTTTCTAGATTTCCTAGGTTAAGGCTTTGGCCCATTGAGTTGATTCTGATACTACACAGGGGTCCAGCCTCATCCATCTGCGTGTGATGGACAGATTGTTCCAGCAGCAGGCTGCCGCGACTCCTCTCGGTTGCCTCATGACAGGCATGACTGTCTGAATCTCACCTCTCTGCCTGTATCCCCACATCAGTACCACAGTTCACCAAAGCTCCAGTCATTTGTTTTGTTGGTCCCGGGGATCAAACCTGGGGCTTCATGCATGCCACACAGCCCCTGCTGCTGAACTGTCTACCCGACCCTGGAGGAAGTTTAGAAATTGGGAAATGTTTTTGATTTGGAGAAAAAGAAGTTTTGAGGCGGGGTTTTATACAGTCCAAGCTGGCATCCAAGTCTTGGTGTGGCCAGTGACTGTCCTGAACTTCAATCCTCTCTCCTCCACCTTTCACTTGCTATGATTCCAGACCTGTGCTGCTTTATGCAGTTGTATGCAGTCCTAGGGACCAAACCCAGGGTCTTGTGCATGCTAGCCAGACACACTACCCATGAGCCCCATCCTCAACCCATTGTTCTTTGAAGCATTATTTTGCCAATGGGACCCCTTGTAATTGTACATCCATCTGTGTATCACTTTGGGCGGGGAGGCTGCCTCAGCAACAGTGAGTGTTTCAGTCCTTCAGCATGTTGTGTTAGTCTGTTTACTTAATCCTTACTGAGCTCCTGTCACAGTGTTTTCTAGTTCTCAGTATACATGCTTTTGGATACATTCGTTCCCATGTATTTTGTTCTTTTGATGTCCATTGTAAATTAGATTTCAGCTTGCTGGTTGCTGGTAAGAGGAACAAGGTTAATTCTGGGATGGTGACTTTTGGTCCTACAAATTAAACTTACTCTCCCTGTAATGCTCCATTTCTCTCTGTCATCATCCCTCCCAACCTCTGGATCTGTGGGACTTCTGTGTGGGGCCAAACCCTCTGCAGATAGCCTTTGTTTCTGCTCTCCTTGTGTAGGTGCCCGCTGGGCTAGAACCGGACAGGTGACGTTCCCAGTCTCATCTCTGGTCTTTGGGGGCCCGTCATTGTTATTTTAAGGCCCCCTCCTGTTTCTGGTTCCCTGTTTTTCTTTTTCAGTCGGGGAAAGATGTTGGATTTATCAGATTTTGTGTGTGTCAATTGAGACGACCATGACTTTGACTTGAGTCACTCTTGACTTGCTTTTCTTTAAAAAGAAACTTGATGACCTTAAAAGAAAATAAAACCAAGCTTGGCAGTGGTGGTGCACTACTTTAATCCCAGCACTCGGGAGGTAGAGGCAGGCAGATCTCTGTGAGTTCAAGGCCAGCCTGGTCTACAAAAGCTAGTTCCAGGGCAGGCTCCAAAGCTACAGAGAAACTCTGTCTCAAGAAACAAAACAAAACAAAACAAAAACCAAAAAAAAAAAAAAAAAGAAAGAAAGAAAAGAAAACCCGAGTTTGTTTCTTACCCAGAACTTCTTGCCAATGGTGCAGAGCTCCAACTGCCAAGCTGTCATGAGGTCCACGCATGGCTCCCACATTTCCAGGAAAACCTCAGGACATTTTCCATTTCCCTAAAGAATGTTGTGTGGAAATCACAAAAGAAGACGCCGTTTAGACGCTAGAGGCCTGAGCTGTGCATCCTGATTTTGTAGTGTTTCTGACACAGCCATGACAGCATTGGTCCGTCTAGTTCTTCTTTGGGGGAGTTTGGGTACCCCAAGGCTGCACGCCTGCTGGGCAAGGACCCACTCCTCAGCTACAGCCTTAGCCAGCAGATTGGCTTCAGAGATGTCGAGGCGTGTACAAGCCATGGTTTTAGGAGATTTCTCTGTGTGTGCAAGGCTTGCCTGCCTGTAGAGGTCAGAAGATAATGTTCCTGGCAGTTGGATTTGTTTGTTTGTTTTATTGGAGACAGGGTTTCTCTCAAAGAGATCTGCCCACCTCTGCCTCCTGAGTGTTGGGATGAAAGGCGTGCACCACCACTGCCCAGCCCACCTGTTGTTTTTTGAGGCAGTGTCTCTCTGATCTTTTTTCCATTGTGCTGCTGGACCTGCATGTTTCTGAGTGACTCTCCTGTCTCCCCTCCCATCTCGCCACATGAGCACTGGGATTCCAGATGTGCCACCACGGCCAGTTTTTCTCATGGCCTCTGGGGATTGAACACAGATCTTCCGGTTTACACTTTTACTCGCCAATCTCCCTGGCCCCAAATCCCACATTTTTAAAGGATATTTCCTTCAGACAGTAATTATCTGCTCATCAGAGGGCAGAATTGTGAGAAGAACAACTGGGGTTAGAATCAGAATCCTAATTTAGTCACCCCACAAGTTTGCCCAGTCCGCAGCTTAGACTGTACTCCAGACCCTAGGGCCGGCTCTTGTGGTTTTGTTGAGTGTCCATTCTAGTTGTGAGCGCTGGGGTCAGGTGCACTTGCCCTGGGTCAGGATGCGGTTCTTCCTCCAGGGCATGAGGACAGCTGTGAAACTGTGAGGAGGTAGAGGAAGCTAGCCACAGCAGTAACACCGATCGTGGGGGATTTGCAGCCATCCTTGACCCCTAAGCTGATTGTGGGAACCTCCACAGATACCAAAATCCCTCATACAACGGTGTGTTTACCTGATGCCTACACACAGCCCCTACATACTCCAATCTCTGGGTTGCTTATAACCCAGCACGGTATAAATGCTACAGAGAGCCGTTAGACAGCATTGTTTAGAGAACAGTGACAGAAAAGTCAGTGTGCAATACAGATCCAATTTCTTCCCAAAGTTTTCAGCAAGGTTAGTTAAATCTGAGAGGAGTTTGAGGGTGCAGAAGGCTAGCAATGTAGCTAAAGTCATTTATGTAGCATACAAATTATTTACATAGTTCACAAGTAATCTACATAACATACAAATCATTTACATACATACAAGATACTTACAGAGCACAGAAGTAATTTACATATCAGAGAAGTCACTTGCATAACATACAAGTCATTTAGACAGCATACAAGTCATTCATATGGCATATAATCTGTAATAGGAGGCTGCTTAGCCCCAAAATAACCACACAGAAACTGTTAATTAAATCACTGCTTGGTCCATTAGCTCTAGCTTCTTATTGGCTGGCTCTACTCTTAATTTAGTTCATTTCTATTAATCTGTGTATTGCCACATGGCTGTGGTTTACCTGCAAGGTTCTGTCCGGCATCTGTCTCTGGCGGGGCTACATGGCTTCTCACTGACTCTGCCTACTCTTTTTTTTTAAATATTTATTTATTATGTATACAATATTCTGTCTGTGTGTATGCCTGCAGGCCAGAAGAGGGCACCAGACCTCATTACAGATGGTTGTGAGCCACCATGTGGTTGCTGGAATTGAACTCAGGACCTCTGGAAGAGCAGGCAATGCTCTTAACCTCTGACCCATCTCTCCAGCCCAACTCTGCCTACTCTTTCTCTATATCTTTTCCAGCCTGGCTATATTCTGTTAAGCCACTGGCCGAAAGCAGTTTCTTTATTTATTAACCAATAAAACCAGCACATAAACAGAAGGACCTCCCACATCAGTAAACCACTCATGTAAAGAACAAATTCACAAGGCTGGAGAGACGACTCAGTGGCTAAGAGCACTGGCTGCTCTTGCAAAGAACCCAGATTTAGTTCCCAGCACCCACTTGGTGGCTCACAACCATCCCTAACTCCAGGAGACCTGACCTGATGCTCTTTTTTAACCTCTAAGGGCACCAGGTACATACATGATATAGATACATACATGCTTGCAAAACACTCCTATACATAAAATAAATACATCCTAGAAAACTAGAACATGCCTGTGTTGTCTGTATGTTCAGAATGCTTGTCATCACAGTAAGCCTTAGATTCCATCCCATGAACATCGTTCCCATCCCACTGTCCCTCAGTAACTAATCTTCCTGTCTGTGGGTTGGCCTGGTCTGGACATTTTGAAGATACAGAATTATAATCTGTGTTTTGTCATGATTGGCGTAAGGTTTTTAGATTCAGCCATGTTGCAGTGTGAATCACAGACGGCTTCATTCCTCTTTATGGCCGAGTAATGCTCCATTGTGTAGATGGGCCACATTCTTTTTATTCCTCAGTTAAAAGATATCTGACTTTTATTTCCAAAACAGTCTCAGTATGTATTCCAGACTGGTCTGGGATGCAACAGGGATCCACCTACCTCTGCCTCCTGAGTACTGGGATTAAAGGTGTGCGTCACCATGCTGGACCTTAAAGAATATTTGAATTTTTTCCATGTTTTTGATGTATAAATAATGCTTCTAGAACAAAGTCCTTTGTGGTATATTATATTCTTTAGTTCTTTCTCATGGGTGGCTTATGTTGAGCAAATATTGGTGTATGATCTTAAAGTATCCGAGACCGCATTTATACAGAACAGATGCATCCTTCTTTTAAAAGGAAGATTTGTTTCTTATTTTGTCAGTATTTTTTGAGACTATAATATAATTATACTATTTCCCCTTCCCTTTCCTCCCTCCAAACCCTCCCATAGACTCCTTTTTTCTCTCTTTCCAATTCATGGTCTTTTTATTATTATTGTTGTTATATGCATATATATATGCGTATCTATCCCTAAATGTGTACGTACAACCTACTCAGACCACGTAATGTCACTTGCATGTTTTCTGGGCTGACCATTTGGTGTTGGATAACCAATTGGTATGCTCTTCCCTGGGGAGGACTATTTCTCCTGCTCTCGGCATCCCTTAGTTGCCTATAGTTCTTGTGCCTACATGGATAGATGCCGCATGTGTGTCTGGTGCCTTCTGTGGTCAGAGGAAGGCCTAGAATCCCCTGAAACTGGAATTATAGACAGTTGTGAACTGCTATGTGGGTGCTGGGAATTGAACCCAGATCCTCTGCAGGAGCAGCCAGTGCTTTTAGCTGCTGAGCCATCTGTCCAGCCTCAAGAATATCTCTTTAGTTCCTGGTTTGAGGCTGGAAGCCCAAGGTTGAAAAGCTTGTGTTTCATGAGAATCTTCTTGTACCTCACCCCTGGTAGAAGCAGATGGGCAAGAGAGCAAGAGACCCACCCTTGACATCCTCTCCCCTGCCATGTTCTTTCTGATTGTCTCCCGGCCGGCACTGTTTAACTGGGGATCACACATGAACTTTGGGAGGACATATTCAAGTCACAGAATATACCCACATCCAGGAGGTTAGCAGCATGCCTTGGGCCACAGGAGCATGGTAGGACCTGAGGTCAGAGGAGAACCCCATTTCTCTGCTCACTGTTCCTCCAGTATAGGAACCCCAATACCCTTGCCCCACTTGTTGCATTAGGACAGAAATCTGTTGGTCGTAACTGTAAGCTCTCTCTTCTCTTGACAGTTCTCTGAATGGTATTGCTTCTCTTTTTAACCTGCCTGGTTTTCTCCTGCTTGACATTTTCCTGGTTAAAACTCTGGGGGACAATGACAGACTTCAAGCCACTCACCAGCAGTAAAGTGGAAGCCAGCCTCCTTTCAAGTGAGGAGTCAGACAGGTCAGCGGAGCCCCTGCAAACACATGGTGACTGCAGCAATCTGTCAGACACTCCAGACCAGGAGGAGCCAGCCTCCTACAGAGATGCCAGTTGGCAGAGGAACTCCCTGCCACCCTCACATCAGAAGCCTCCGAGGAATCCACTATCTTCCAATGACACCTGGCCCTCCCCAGAGCTCCAAACCAACGGGACAACAGCCCAAGGCCCAGAAGTCCCAGGTACCAATGGTTTATCCTGTCCAGCCAGGCCTGCAGGCCAGCAAGCCAAGCCCCCCTCCAGAGAGGACAAGAAACAGGCACATATCAAGAGACAGCTGATGACGAACTTCATCCTGGGCTCCTTCGATGACAACTCCTCTGATGAGGACCCCAGTGCTGGCTCCTTCAGGGATTCTCCCCGGAAGGGCAGCAGGCCCAGCCTGGGCACCCTGTCTCTGGAGGCTGTGCCAAACTCAAGTGACCTTGAGTCCCACGTACCCACTATGAGGTAACGTACCTTCTCTTCATACTGGGAGTTGGGAGAGAACTGAGAGTGACATTTGTATCCTTGATTTGCAGTGGGATTTGCATCCTTCCGCAGCAACTCCCTCTTATCTGCCAATACCTGGGGGTTGCTATGTGGAAGAGCCGAAAGCAAGGCCTGACTTCTTTGCTTTCTGTTCCTTCCTTTCAGAATCACTAAATGTGCACCTTCTTTTTTCTTTCTTTCTTTCTTTTTTTTTTTTGGTTTTTCGAGACAGGGTTTCTCTGTGGCTTTGGAGCCTGCGCTGGAACTAGCTCTTGTAGACCAGGCTGGTCTCCAACTCACCAAGATCCGCCTGCCTCTGCCTCCCGAGTGCTGGGATTAAAGGCGTGCGCCACCACCGCCTGGCAAATGTGCACCTTCTCTGTGCACCTGCTGCGTGCATCTGCTGTGTGTACCCGCTGTGTGTACCTGCTGCGTGCATCTGCTGTGTGTACCCGCTGTGTGCACCTGCTGCGTGCATCTGCTGTGTGTACCCGCTGCGTGCACCTGCTGCGTGCAACCGCTGTGTGTACCTGCTGCGTGCACCTGCTGCGTGCATCTGCTGTGTGTACCCGCTGCGTGCACCTGCTGCGTGCAACCTCTGTGTGTACCTGCTGCGTGCATCTGCTGTGTGTACCCGCTGCGTGCACCTGCTGCGTGCAACCGCTGTGTGTACCTGCTGCGTGCACCTGCTGCGTGCATCTGCTGTGTGTACCTGCTGCGTGCACCTGCTGCGTGCATCCGCTGTGTGTACCTGCTGCGTGCACCTGCTGTGTGTACCCGCTGCGTGTACCTGCTGTGTGTACCCACTGCGTGTACCTGCTGCATGCATCCACTGTGTGTACCTGCTGCGTGTACCTGCTGTGTGCACTTTCTGCATGCACCCGCTGCCCACTGCTTGTACCTGCTGCGTGCATCTGCTGTGGGCCCCGGTCCCCATGCCAGCAAAATGGCTTTCTAGAGCTCTCAGTCCAGCTGGGAAAGAGGAGCCTGTGGGTGACTCGTTACCAGTTAAAGAACCCCAGGTGGAAGCTGGGTGGTGGTGGTGGTGGTGTTGCACGCCTTTAATCCTAGCACTTGGGGGCGAGGCAGGTGGATTTCTATGGGTTTGAGGCCAGCCTGGTCTAAAGAGTGAGTTCCAGGACAGCCGAGGCTACACAGAGAAATCCTGTCTTAGTGGGGGCCTTGCCTAGCACCCTAATATGGCAGAGATATCACACGAGGAGACAGGCTAAAATGCCAGCTCAGGTCCCACTTCCTCTTCTTATAAAGCATTAACGCCATCATGGGGTGGGGGGTTACATCCTCATGACCTCATCTTAATTCCCCAAGGCCCTGTCTCCAGATATGAATTCAGTATATGAATTTGGAACTTAAGTCATCAACGTGATGATTTCTCAGGGGAATATACTCACTTGCAGCAGCTGCTAGCTGGTCTCCTAAAATCTTGGGCTATCCAGTTTCTGTAGAAGGATACCCAGACTAGAGGTTTAGCTGATTGTCTTGATTTTTTCCCATTGCAAACACAGCTAGTGAAGACCTGCGAGAAGGCCTGGGTGTCTGTCCAGGGCTCTGCCCTTCTGTAAGAATCATGGCAGAAATGACGTGTCTGTGGCCTCTTGTGGCTTCTGATCAAGCCCTCTGGCTCCAGCTTTGCTGCAGGCAGCCAATTTCTAGATGGGTTTCTTCCAGCCAGGCCGCAGTGGCAGGCGGAAGCTCTGTCCCTTCCTACAGTGTTCTCACCTTCCTAGAGCATCCTCCTTGGCTCTTGGCTCCTTCTACACTAAAGGCTCCTTTGTTCCCACCAGGGATTTGCACTCTTCTTTTGTTTTTCAAAACAGGGTTTCTTTGTGTGGCTCTGGCTGTCCTGGAAATTGCTCTGTAGACCAGACTGGCCTTGAATTCACAAGTATCTCCCTCCCCCCACCCCCCCACCCCACCTCTGAGTCCTGGGATTAAAGGCCTGCGATGACCACATGGCAGACTCTGCTTTGATTCTGCTGTCAATATCCTAGAATTCTTGGTGACCCTGAGGACGGACTGGCCTCCTCCTTTTCATTTTTGTAAGGAGTCCTGCTACCCAGCGCTTCCTGTCCCTGACCCAACTTTAGTTTCTGTAGTTTAGCTCCTAGTTTCTTTACAACCCACTCTGTTTGCTGTTTTCACAACCTTAGCTGTGCCCCGCTATGTCTTTATCTACTTCTGCTTGTGGCCTCTCTCCTGTGCTGGGAAGCAGGTCCCTGAGTACAGGGTCTGTCTTTGCTCACCGCCTAGCCCAGTACTGGCTAACAGTAGCCTTTGAATATTTGCCAAATGTATGGACAAAGTAAGTGATGTGTGCTCTCTACAGACAAAATCTACATTCTGGGGCATGCAAAAATACAAAGGTGGAAACCGATGATGGATGGTTGGTGTGTTGGGTCCAGGGGTTCGTGCAAAGATGGGGAAAGATCACCAAAGCCAGAAAACAGATTCCAGGAAAACCAGAAGCAAACTTAAAGAAAAAACAAACACCATGGGGCACAGAAGCTTATCAGCTAGCTGAGACCACAGCTACAGATGGTGTTTATTAGGCTGTGGCCAAAAGCCGCTTTCTAAGTAGGGCCACCAAGCGTTAGGTCTGAACAAAGGAATTTTTATGATCTTGTCCCGACCAGTAGGCCAGTCAATGGACACCCTAAGGGGGAGAGTGGGTTCTAACTAGGCAGCAATCATGAAATCTGTTTCAGAGGAGATTACTGTGAAAGTCACTAATTGTAAGAAAACAGATGTCTAACCAGGCGGTGGTGGCACACACCTTTAATCCCAGCACTTGGGAGGCAGAGGCAGGCGGATCTTTGTGAGTTTGAGACCAGCCTGGTCTACAAGAGCTAGTACCAGCGCAGGCTCCAAAGCCACAGAGAAACCCTGTCTCGAAAAAC
>JAQHUG010000089.1:3435274-3450235 GCA_028555095.1 Dicrostonyx torquatus | reverse complement strand
TACAACCTACTTTATCAGAGCTCATTAGTCAAAGCGGCGTTTCTACCTTGTCCACTGTCTCCTGGCACCTCCAGGCAGTGTATACTGAAGCCCCAGGCCTCCCCTTTAATGGTGCCAGTTTCCCATAGCAGAGATAGTGCCTAACCCAGAGGTCATGTATCTCTGTCTCCTAAAGATTAACTCAGTTCATAGCTTTATCAGTTCATAGTTTATCAAGGATGGCCAGAACACTACTCTCAGTTTGCAGAGAGAAGCTTCGGCCTTGTAAACAGAGCTGTGGGTTGTAAAGTGAAATAGCCCACTGTTAGTAGTGAATCCTCAAGCTGCTGAGAAAGCTGCTGACAGCCTGTTCTCATTCTCCTAGACTTATAACTTTATATTTCTTTATTTCTACATTTCTTTCTTTGGAATCTACATTTTTATATTCTTATTCTTGGACTCTTCAGGTGCATCAGTGGATAGATAGGTAGACGGATGGGTGAGGAGTAGATGGGTGGATGGAAGGCTGAATGGGTGCTTAGATGATAGACAGATGGAAGATAGATGGATATATGTAGGGGGGTAGCTGAATAGATGGGTGGTGGTGACTACACAGAAGAGTGGGTGAGAGGATGGCCAGAGGAACAGACTGATGGGTAGCTGAATAGATGGATGGGTGGTGACTACACAGAAGAGTGGGTAGAAGGATGGGTGAGAGGATGGCCAGAGGAACAGACTGATGGGTAGCTGAATAGATGGGTGGTGGTGACTACACAGAAGAGTGGGTAGAAGGATGGGTGAGAGGACAGCCAGAGGAACAGACTGATGGAAGAATATTTTGATGGATAGTGCTCCTCTTTTCTGGACTCGGCTGGTCGTCAAGGGTTCAAATTCTCCCATAACTCATAGAAACAGAGTCAATAAGCACATCATGTGGTGTGTCAAAACAGTTGCTCACAGTCTCTGAGACGCAGGTCACAAACCCGGATGCAGTGTAACCCTTCCTGCCGACTATGTACCCGTAGGTTTGGTGCACAGTGGACCTGGTATAAAATACCTGGGCTCCTCCTAACAGGGACACACTGTGGTGCTGACTGCATGCTGTGAGCAGATTATGTGGGATAGAATGGGGTTCAGGGTTAGGACACTGCGGTGCTGAGTATGAAGCTATGAAAGCAGACTCTCTCCATCGGTGCTGAGCTGTCTTATCTGCAGGCTTCTCTCCCTGGGCTGAAATACCAGTGTGATACCATGGAGAACACAATTTAGCCTTTCTAAAAATCACATTCCGAATCCCAAAGCACCCGGGTCCTGGGAGTTTCAAAGGGAAGATTGTGTGCTGTGTGCCATGCGCTGGAACCTCAGCACACGGTCAACAATGTCTGCATTTTATGGTTGTACTTGGTGTGTGTGTAGTGTGTATGTTTTAGCACGTGTGGTATGTGTGTTAGTGTGTGGTCAGGTGTGTAGTGTGTGGTTGTATGTGTAGTGTTTACATATGGTTATGTTGTGTGTGGTATTTGTAGCATGTGTGTGGTTTTGTCACATGTGTGTGGTATGTGCAGTATGTCTGTGGTATGCGCAGTATGTGTGGTTTTGTCGCATGTGTGTGGTATGTGCAGTATGTGTGTGGTTTTGTGATTGTATACATGTGCCATGGAGCGTGTGGAACAGAGAACAGCTTTCTGGAGTCAGTTCTCCTTCTACCTTGCGAGTTCTGAGGACTGAATGTGGGCTGTTCAAGGGTGACCTTGACCACCTGCTCCCCCTGCTCCCCTCCCCATGCCCCAGGGATCACAGGCATGTGCATGGGTGCACTGCTTACACAGTGCAGCGGACTGAGCCTGGGCTTGCGTGTGCGGGCAAACACGACCAGCTGAGCTAGAGCACTACTCCTGAGTTTTCTTTTGGTGAAAGCAAATTATGCGGTGGTTTTATAGATCAGAAAGTGCAGAGAAGAGGTCCAGTCAAGGTCACATTGGAGGGTAAGGACAGCCAAGTTTGTCAGAACACAGTTTTCCACCCCACAGCCAGCCTCTTGCAATCAGATTCTTGTTGAGCATGTGTCTTGCAACTGACCAAGACTTTCCCTCTGCAATACCCAAAAGTTAAATTTAGCTGCTGATAGCCCAAGAGAAAGGCTTAAAAATGAGGTAGAGCCAAGGTCAGTCCAGCACAGCCATTGGGGGAAGGGGGGCTCATGCCTGTAAACCCAATACCAGGGAGGCTAAGGCAAGAAGGTCGGGAGTTCAAGGCCAGCTACATGAGACCCTGTCTCAGTTAAAAAGAAAAACGGAAAAAGAAGGGAAAGAAAAAAAAAGAGAGAAGCATGTGTTGGTTTGTATGCAGGCAGTGTCACACCAGGGTGTGTAGCATTCCTTCCTTCCCATCCTTATTCCTTAATATATGCAAGCGGAAGGAAATCAGTTGCGATGTGGTGGTGCCCCACCTAGAGTCTGGCCTCCTAGGATGGCTGAGGCAGGAGGATGGCCCAAACCCAAAGGTTTGAAGCCAGCCTGGGCGGCAGAAGAAAAACCAAAATAGCCGGGCGATGGTGGCACATGCCTTTAATCCCAGCACTTGGGAGACAGAGGCAGGGGATCTCTGTCAGTTCAAGGCCAGCCTGGTCTACAAGAGCTAGTTCCAGGACAGGCTCAAAAGCTACAGAGAAACCCTGTCTCGAAAAACCAAAAAAAAGAATTTGACCTACAGGTTCTAATGACCTTGGTGGTCAGCAGCCCCGGGGCATGCCACATTAGACGAGAGTTCTGGGGCTCAGGGGCGCAGAGCACAGAAGTGCTCTCAGTAGCTCCACCCAGTCATGCCTTCAGCATGTCTCTTGAGCCAGTGCTGAGATCAAATCTCTCTGGACCATGACTTCCTCTCTCCCGTCAAAAAAAGAATTCAGACAAATCCATGTTAGACTTGCAGCTGATCCTCTCATTGGGGAGCTGGTCTCCACATGGTCTTCTCAGGCCTCGGGTGCAAGTTGCAGGTGCCATTCACACTGTTAGTCGGAACTTAGAACATCCACAGAACATTGAGGGAACTTTGGGATTTTTTTTTTGGCGTTAAAAAGCTAGCTGGCTGTCAGGAAGCTGCGAGCCGGAGCCTGAAGGGCGGCGGTTTGTCTTTGTTACTTTAGACTGGGTCAGTGGGAGGACTGGGTACTGGTGTACAAGAAAGAAACCAAACCAACCTAACGTGGGTTTCCTCCCTCCTTCTCTTCCTTCCCCCCTCTTTCCTTCCTCCTTTTCCTCTTCCTCCTCTTCTTTTTTGAGGCGGTGAAGTTAAAAACCATGGTTGGGGTGGGGAGACCTAGAAAATCTAAGCTGAGAATTTTGCCCACCCTTTTTTATTTTTCTTCAATTGTCTAACGCAGGCCTCCCAGAATTTCCGACTCTTGTATAACTGGGGCAAGGGCTCCTGTTCACATGGCTGTGGGGTGCTTAGTGGCCCTCTAGAGGGAGATCCTGGGCATAGCGCCCAGGAAACAGGTGCCATTAGGGGTTACCACTAAGCTAAACCCTCAGTAACCCCGCCCCCAGGGTTCATTGCAGGGTTTTTATGCTGTGGTTCAGAACGTACTTATGTATAGTCTTGTCCCTGTGAGGGCCTTTCCTTCTCCTCATCTGTGAAGCCAAGGTGTGGTAGGGAGCCTCCTGGACTTTTCCCGATTTTGTTGATGCTTAATAGGGACCCCGGTGGCTGTGAGGTGGCTCCAACGGGTAAAAATGCTTGCTACCAAGCCTGGTAACCCAAGCAATCCCCAGGACCCACGTGGTGGAAGGCGAGAACCGACTCCCACAAATTGTTCCCTGATCTCCACACTTGCTGAGGGAGGTCCACCCCCTACCAAAAAAACCAATAAATGTAACTTAAAACGTCTTTAAACTGAACGTTGGAAACTCACAGAGGCCCCCGCCTCTGTAACCAGCAGAGGAGTGACAGCCCTCTTCAGTTTCAGGATTTTTATCGGATCCCTACCGTGCATGTCAAGCCTATGGAGTGCAGTATAGAGGGCTGTGAAACATCTCCGGGGTTGCTGGGCAGGAAGAGGACAGGACTCCTTGAGCTCTCCGTGGTCCGGAGCAGGAGCGGGGACGGCTTGGGGAAGGGGGAGGCGGGTCCTGGGCGGGACTGCTCTCTGGGGGCGTGGCCTGGTAGGAACCGATAGTTGGTTGGAGGCGAGGCCCTGGGGCGTGGCCGAGCCGTAGGGGCGTGGGTGGAGCCACGTAGGCCGGTGGCAGGCGTGGGGGACTGGCAGGCGGTCGGTCATTCTAGCAGGGCGTGGCCAGACGGGGCTTTGCTTAGACAACCAAGAGTGGGGAGCAGTTCGTGATGGCCTGCGAGGCGCATTGTCCTGCTTGTTGCAGCTGTCGCAGGCTGCGACCAGAGGCCCTCCGGGAGAACGCTTCCGACTCTGGTGGCGACCTGGCGACCGTGCTGTGCCTTGGGAACGGGGCTTGCTCCCTGGGATTAGGGTTTGCAAACTGTGCATCCCCGTGGGAGCCGGCTAGGATTGGCCGGTGGGTCGGGCAACATGAGCCCGGCCAAATGCAAGGTCTGTTTCCCTGAGCGCACAGTAAAGTAAGTAAGCCTGCGATTTTAATAACTGCTTTTGCAAACTCGTGTAACCCTTCCAGTCCAGAACCGCTGTCCGCCCTTGAGCACCCTGTCTTTCCCCACCTTCCTCCCAAAGAGATGCGAGTTTAGCTTGGGCCGCTATAGGATGGAGCCCACCTCGCAAACTACCGTCCTAGGTGGGCACTCAGTGTTGTTTGGAGAAAACATTGCCCAGCACACAAGTGCCTCGAGATTGATTCCTGGGTTGCGATACCCTTCCTATCTCCTCTCCTCTTGCCCCTTTGGCCTTGAGAAAGTGACGCTTGTGGGAGGCAACACTTTTTGAAGCTGAAGCCCTTGGAGAACCCAGGTACCCTGAGCAAGCTTTGTATTAAAGATCATTTTCTAAGCATACTGATTGGGCAGAGCTTCTAGCCCCACCTACTCGACTGTTAATTTCCTTTCTCCTTTCATTTATCGCACTATGAAAATAGTCACCAAAGGGATGTTGTATTCGTTCCTGAGAATTCAGCTCTTTAGCCCGGAGTGTAGTGCACATTTGTAATCCTGACACTGCTGAGGCAGGAGGATTGAGTTTGAGGCCTGTCTGGGCTGTATAAGAAAGCCAACACACATAAAGCCTTAAACAAACAAATGCACAAACTTAGGAAATCATGAGTAAACAAAAAGAGGAGTAAAGATATAATTCCACCTGGATCAACAGTATATACTAGACAAGCCTTGTTTCCAGTGCACGTGTTTAATTTATAAAATTGAGCCATACAGAATTTATTGTGTCGTAACTCACTTTTAGTCTTTTTTCAAGTGGGCTCTGCAAATGCTGAGTTTATCTGTGTTTTTCTGGCCTGAGAGCAACAGTTCCTATGCGCTTAAGCAGTTGAAAGCAATCAAGAGAAGAACACCATTTGTGTGAATACTATGAGAAATTCAAAGGTCAGAGTGCACAAATAAAGTTTTATTGGCACATAGCTCCACTCACTGGTTTCTAGAAAGCCTGGGGCACCACTTGTGGGCTTTGCTAGATGACCCGAGTAGTCAGACAGAAGCTAGGTTATGACACTTGAAGTATCAACTAGCTGGGACTTGACTTGCCAACCCTTGCTCTGTGAGCCAGGCTTTTACTAGGTCCAGCGTGTTCCTGCAAATGGTGCACTTTAACACGTGCACGCAGTCACTGTGTGCAGTGGAGAGTCGAGCTTTGTCTCCTCTGTGTTGTAGATACAGCACACGAGCCGCAGCCTGGAGGTCATATCCCTCCACCTTCACCTTTCAGGGTCCTGCCACCCAGCTCCCAAATTAATCACATGTGGAGTGATGTGTGGATTCCCTCTGTATGCTGTGAATATGTTTTATTGCCATTGGGTAATAAAGAAGCTGCTTTGGCCTATGGCAGGGCAGAATACAGCTAGGTGAGAACACTAACTAAACTCAGAGTGAAAGGAGGCGGAGTCAGGCAGACACCATGTACCTGCCCAAGAAGCACGATGTAAGGAAACAAACAATGAGCCTCATGGTAAAATATAAAATAATAAAAATGGGTTAATTTTAGATATAGGAGTTAGTAAATAAAAAGCCTGAGCTAATAGGCCAAAGAATATGTAATTAATATTAAGCCTCAGAGTTGTTCTTTCTTTTTTTTTTTTTTGTTTTTGTTTTTGTTTTTCGAGACAGGGTTTCTCTGTGGCTTTGGAGCCTGTCCTGGAACTTGCTCTGTAGACCAGCCTGGCCTTGAACTCACAGAGATCCGCCTGCCTCTGCCTCCGGAGTGCTAGGATTAAAGGCGTGTGTCACCACTGCCTGGCAGAGTGGTCATTTTATAGGCAGCTTCAGGAACAGGTGGGTGAAGGAAAACAGGTCCAGGCGGACCAGCAGGATGGAGAATTTTTGTAGCTACCATGGAAGTTTATTATCACTTATAAATGCCCGGTCTTAGTTTGGCTTGTTTCTTGCCAGCTTTCCTTTCTTATTTATTTGTTTGTTTGTTTATGTTTAAAAAGTTGTGTGTTTGGCCTGCATATATGTACACATGTATGACACATGTGTCCTGTACCAGAAGGAGTCAGAAGAGGGCATTGAATGTCCTGAAACTGGAATTACAAATGTAATTTGTGAGAGCTACCATGTGGATACTGAGAATCGAACTCAGGTCCTCTGGAATAGCTGTCAGTGCTCTTAACCATTAAGCCATATTTCCAGGCCCTTGCCAGCTTTTCTTAAATTATCCCATCTACCTTTTGCCTCTGAACTTTTACTATTCTCTATTCCTGCATATTTCCTTCCCTGCTTTGGAGCCTGTCCTGGAACTAGCTCTTGTAGACCAGCTGGTCTTGAACTCACAGAGATCCACCTGCCTCTGTGCTGGGATTAAAGGCGTGTGCCACCACTGCCTGGCTCCTTCCCTTCTTATTCAGTGTCTAGCTATATGGCTGGCCCCTGGAGTCCTCCTCTCCTCCTTTTCTTGTTTCTTGATTTCTTTTCTCTCTTTTTCTTCTTCTTCTATTTATCCTCTCTGCCTGCCAGCCCCACCTATCCTTTCTCCTGCCTTGCTATTGGCCATTCAGCTCTTTATTAGACCAACCAGATGTTTTAGGCAGGCACAATAACACAGCTTCACAGAGTTAAACAAATGCAGCATAAAAGAATGCAATATATCTTTGCATCATTAAACAAATGTTCCACGGGATAAACAAATGTAACACATCTTAAACTAATATTCCATAACAGGGCCCTTGTAATATATTTAAGATAATCTTCCCCAGCAGGCCCCCCTCCCTCTGGGTCAAGGGATGTGCTGTCACTAGGATTCTGTCATTGCTTACATGAGCGATCTTGCCATAGTCCACCTACCCTCACCTCCTAGAGATGGGGTTCATCTTAGGCCTCATCACCCACCTCTTCCCTTTCCCTCTCCTTTTGATATTTTTAGACATGATTTCACATAGCCCAGGCTGGCCCTGAACTCCCAAGGATAACTTCAACTCCTGATTCTCCTGTGTCTACTTTCTGAGAGTTGGGATTCCAGGTGTATATTCAGGAATCAATACAAAAGCCCCCATGTCGGTCTAGCTCAAATAGTAAATACTTTCCGCTTTGTGACCGCATAGTTTCTCACAGCTACTCACTCTGCTATTCCTAGTGGCAGTAACTACACAATTAAATGGCCCTGGCTGTGTTCCATTAGTGGACTCTAAAACAGGACGTTTGTATAATTGTTATGTGACACAATAGAAATCTTTGGATGTTTCCCACCAGCCGCTTCAATGTGGTAAAGTCATTCATGGCTGATTGAATTCGGTTCAGGGACCACCCTTGCTCACCCTTGACCTGGTATCATTCTAGAAGGCATCGAGAGGGTATGTGTCCTGAGAAATTCCCAAATGAGAAAATATGTCAAGACAGCTCAGCAGGTAAAGGTGCCAGCCACTAACCTTGACCTGAGTTTAATTCCTGGAGTCTACATGATGAATGAAAGAACTGACTCCCAAAAGCTGCCCTCTGACCTCTCCATACACATGGTGGTTCATGCAAACCCCTCCGAATAAATTAATAAATCCATTTAATTAAATGCTTTTAAATAGGAATCTCCAAAGGTCTATTTATCCAGTATCCTAGTTATCTGTAAGATTAGTTTTTATTTCTGTGTGTTGGTGTGTGTTTGTGTGTGTCTGTATATGCTGTATGTCTGTTTTTCTGTCTGCATGAGTGTGTGTGTGTGTGTATGCTGTGAATATCTCTCTGTGTATCTGTCTGTATATGCCATATGTGTGTGTGCAGGTGTATGTGTACCCTCAGAGGCCAGAAGAGAGCGCCAGATCCCCTGAAACTGGAGTCACAGGTAGCTGTGAACCATCCACGCGGGTCCTTTGGAGGAGCAGCAAGCTCTCTTAACTGCTGAACCAGGAACCTAGTTTTGAGTTGTCTGTAGGAAAGTGGCTTTAGCAGCTCCATTGGCTTCATGCCTTCTTCCTGTGCCCCATTCCCAACTGCAGACATGCTCTGTGTAGATGTTGCCTCCCTCCCACCATGTGGTGGTCAGGTTGCTGGTTCCTGACCATCCCCTACTGAAGGCAAGAGAGGGTGAGGGATTTAAGTGTCGGGGGACACTGGGGCCCTGAACAGCTCTATTTGTTCTCTGGCCCATCACAGGCAAGAGTTCTACCGCTGAGTGGTACCCCACCTCCTTAGATGCTGTATGTTTGTTTAATTTATCTAAAAACTTATTGGAGAGAGGGTGACATCTGTGGCAGTCAGAACAGTTTGCATTAGTTGGCTCCTTTCCTCCATTGTGGGGGTTGAAAGGCTCGGGGGCAAGCACTGTCTCTGCCGGTCCAGCCTGCATTTGTGGAGACAGAGACTTCCCACGTGGCTCATGCTGACCTTGAATTCACAATCCTGTCTCCACCTCCCAGGTGTTTTGATTTCAGGGTGCATCACCACTCCCCATTTCAGGTCTTCTGTGAGGGGAGGAGCAGAGTACTGGCAGGGTGTCAAGGGACATGCAGGCAGCAGGCAGCTGGTTCTGGAGCAGAAGATCAGGAGGCTGGCCCTAGGCCCGCCAGGTTTGCCCGCTGGAGCTTGGGGACGTCCTGTGCATTGTCTGGGGCTGAGCAACATCTCTGATCTCGACCCATTAGGTACAAGCTCCCTGAGCTGTGTCAGCCAAGAAGGCATTGTCACACATCCTCCTGAGGAGCAGAAGTGCCCTGCTTGAGGACTCTTGTGCCTCATTTCCAGAGGCGATGTTGCAGGGTTTGTCTTTGCACCTGCTCAGTCTTTTCTACCTCAGTATTAAATTCTGAGGTTAGATAGGGTTAAATCACCCACCCAGTTCTGTCATTTATCAACTTCGTGGCTTGAGGTAAGTGGTCCTCCCTGAACTCTGTCTCGTTATTGAGAACAGAGTGGTAAGAAGTCAGTGAGAAAGTCCAGGCCATTGTAAGCCCTTGACAACATTGATTTCCTCCCAGGACAGCCTGGTCTTGTGCCCCAGCAGCTGACTGAGACTGGTGTTTGGCTGGCACCTCTGTTATTGATTGCCGCTCAAAGCCATTTCGCGAGCCACCGTGGCACATTTCAGCCCTCACCCTTGTCCTTCTGTGTAAGGTCAGGGCTTAGCGTTGGGCCAGAGGCACAGCACTTAGGAAGGTTCTCCTTCAGTCGGCTCCAGGGCCAGGGGAAGGTCGTCTGTCTGGAGCCGACATTGGCTGGCTTCCAACATTGCCCAAAAGAACCAAAATAGCCCTGCGCCTGGACTGGAGATGGGACCTGGAACAAGGCTGCCCCCTTGCCTTGCATGCTTCTTTGATGGTCTTCAGGGTTGGGTTCGAGGCCTACCTGATGAAGGGGTTCCATCACCAGCCAAAAATCAGAGTGACGCCACAGATGGTTCTAAGCCTCAAAATGGAGTTTTTCTTAACTGCATATTTCCATCAAGTTCCAGGAGCTGGAAGGTTTGTGTGTCTGAGAGTGGAAGAGTCAGACTTTCTGATGCAGGGTGATATCAGCCTGTGAGGGAAGATCACTGACAGGTGAGGATAGAGTTCAGAGTTCATGGAGAAGGCTCGGCAAGTGGCTTGTTGCTCCTCTTGATTAAGGAGCAGGTGGGCCCTGACTCTCCTGGTGTGGTCATTTGATTCAGTGAGTGTCACATGTCACCCTGGGCCCCTTTCTTTCCCTCTACTGAGGGTCTGGACAGCCTCACTTAATCATAAGCAAACATGCAGCCCTAATGAATGAGTGTGTGTTATTGTCCCTGTATCCCAGGTAGGAGATCTGGGGGCTCCAGGGGATGGTGGAATGACTATGGCTTTGGAAACAACAGACATCCAGGAGAGGGACACTTGAAACGGGCCACTGCTCTCCTTACTGGGGTCAGCAAGCCATCAGGTGTCAAGAAATAGGATACTCTAAGGAGGGGACATAGGGTTGGGGACATGGCTCAGTATTGCAAGTTGGGGGAGCTGAGTTCGATTCCCCCAAACCCATTTAAAAATAAGTGTCCAGACTGGGAGGCAGAGGCAGGCAGATGTGTGGAATTTGCAGGCAGCCGTTGCAGCATAATGGGTGAGCTCCAGGTCGGTGGGAGACTGTCCCAGAGGAGGTGGATGGTGTCTGGAGGATGGCGCCCAAGGTTGTCTTCCGGCCTCCACGTACATGTGCACACACCCCATGCACACACATAGCATCATGAATACACATGCTATATGAAAACCAAAAGAACATTGACATACCCCCAAACCAACCCTGGGACGTTGAAAACGTAAGGGCCAAAATGAAGAATTTTGCAGCATGGATGGTTAGGAGAGAAGGCAGAGGAACTTGTCCAGAAGATAGAAGAAAAGAGGAGAGAAGAAAATGCTCTAATGGGCTAGCTTCAGAATTTCAATGAAATATATAATGGAGTAGGCTAACCTCTGCACTTCAACAGCCAAGCTTCAGGATATAATTGGGAGGAATAAGAGGTAAGGAGATATTTGGAGATAGAGTCCCAGTGTGTTAACTTTCAGTTTAGAGAAGGCTGGGCTTGGGGATATATCTCAGAATCCTTCGTACGTAGCCTGTGAGCCTCAGGCTCCATTCCCAGCATCATGAAGAACTAGGACACCAGACTGAGAGGGCCTGGCAAATCCACAGCCTCGCTGACAGAAGCAGACATGTTTGTACAAACCTGACACCATCAAATACAGGGACAGAAGAACATGTAAGCTTCCAAATATGGAGAAACCAGGCCACTGACAAAAGATCAAACAAACAAACAAACAAACAAAAACCAAACAAACAACAAAAAAAAAACCAAACAATAAAAACCCCAAACACCTGGGGACTCTGACACCACAACGCTGGCTTCCAAAACTCTGAAGGAAGTTTGCCTTCCTTCAGCTCAGCACAGGGTGAACAAGGGGTCTGAACCCAAGGCAGAAGGTGAACAGTTGCCAGACACGCAAGGCAGTCATGTTTTCTGTCCTCTTCCAGAGCTTTCTCCCATGAAAACCATAGGGGACACCAGGAAAGAGCAACAGTGCCTACAGCGGAGCAGCCAGCATGTGGTCAGGACCCTGGTGGTGGTGACCAGGGAGCCAAGGGGACCTGGGGTGGGGTCAGTGGGTCAAGGACGTCACCGTTGCACACTGCTGTCTTGTTAACCGTGTGATGCTACTAGCAGACCTGTGCCATCAAACAAGGAGAGATGGGGCCCACCAGCCACCCCAGGTTAGAATCCTACTCCGAGGAAAGGCAGAAGGAAGGACAGACATCTGTGGTGCCTGTCGGGTGAATGAGATGGAAGCCTCCCCCAGGGATGGCACCTGTGGGAAGGTGATGACCCGGAGGGGTTAGCCTTCTATGCTAGTGTCTGTGAGGAGGGTGGGACGGGACCAACAAGGAACATCAAGTGAAGGGTGAAAATCACCTGCTCCAGAAGAAAATAGAGAACAGACGGCCGTGGCGGCTCACCACCCTCATCTGTGAAAGCAAGCAAGCCAAATAGAGCCCGCTCTGCAGGAGCCTGGGGAGGCGCCTGGGCCTGGACGGAGCAGTCGTGGAACAGCTAAGCCTCCTCTCGGGATGGGAGGGCCACAGATGGCTCAGGAGAGTGCGATGTGTGCCCAATGATGCTGCTTCAGTCACCAAACAGTCACATACGTGAGGATCAGTTGGTGTTTCTAGCCTAGTGCTGTGTAGCGCAACCGAGGCCTGTATGTCCTTGCTACTTATGAGGCTGATCCAGGAGGATCTCAGTTCTAGGCTATCTTGGGTTACACAGACACTGTTTCAAAGAAGAGATTCTAGACATATGATGTGGCGTTCCTAAGTTGGTGAGTGCGTGCTAGGATGTCCCCACCGTGTTACCTAACACGCTTCACTCAGTATCTCTGCCCTTTAGCTGGGTGTGTCTGTGTCCAGGCAGATGTGAAATGCAGGAGTCAACAGGAAAGGGGTTTCCTTTCCTGGGGCTACAGAGGAGTGAGGCAGGGGCCTTCCTTGCATTGTGATGTAGTTTGTGTTTTAATTATATTTATTTGGGATGTATGTATGTGTGCGTGTGTCTGTGTGCGCACACATGCGCGTGTATCAGAGGACAACTTTTATGAGTTGTTTCTCTCCTTTGACTACATGGGTCCTGGGGATTGAACTCAGATTATCAGACTTGGCAGCGAGCACCTTTGCCCACTGAGCCATCTTGTCATGTGTTTTTCCTTTTGTTTTCAAGCTTTTAAGTTTCCTGAACCTCAGCAGTGAGTTTTTATACACACTAACTGTATATAGAGGGCTTTTTTCTTTTAAAATTTTATTTGTTTTTATTTTATGTGTATCAGTGTTTACCTGCATGTCTGTCTGTCTGTGTACCATGTGGAGGGCCCACAAAGGCCAGAGGACAGGGTTAGATCCCTGGAGTTGGAGTTACAGGTAGTTGGGAGTCACCGTGTGGGTACTTAGGAGCAGCCAGTGCTCCTTGTGACCAGGAACAGGGACTCCGGTCGCCACAGTCTAGAGGGTTTGGTGACTGCTCATCCTCATAGCATTTCCTATACAAATGCACAAGAACTGACACGGATGACTGCATCTTCCTTGGGCCCAGAGGCTTCGTTGAGTTGTCATCAGCGTGTGCATTCGGAGCCCTATCTCATTCATATCAGCTTTCCCGGTTTCTTTGAGTGTGTGTGTGTTGGGGGGCACTTCCTGAACCCCTCTGTGATTGTGCCTGTGTGTTGACACCTGATCTTGGGTCACTACTCAGTGGTGATGGATTGACCCCCTCCTTTTCTTCTCTTCCGGTGGCAGCCATTCTTCCAGGCCAAGGGTGGAAAGGAAGGCTGGGTGTGGGGGGAGGGAAAGCGGAGTCGGAAACACAATTTCTATACTATGACTATGTTTTTAAAAACTGTTTCAGCCGGGCAGTGGTGGCGAACACCTTTAATCCCAGCACTCAGGAGGCAGAGGCAGGCAGATCTCTGTGAGTTCGAGACCAGCCTGGTCTACAAGAGCTGGTTCCAGGACAGGCTCCAAAGCTACAGAGAAACCCTGTCTCAAAAAGCCAAAAAAAAAAAAAAACAAAAAAAAAAAACCAACAACAACAACAAAAACTGTTTCAGCTTTTAATAATAAAAACTCAGTACAGAAAAGTTCACAAAAGGGCTGGAGAGATGGCTCAGCGGTTAAGAGCACTGCCTGTTCTTCCAAAGGTCCTGAGTTCAATTCCCAGCAACCACATGGTGGCTCACAACCATCTGTAATGAGATTTGGTGCCCTCTTCTGGCCTGCAGGCATACATGCAGACAGAATACTGTATACATAATAAATAAATCTAAAAAAAAAAAGTTCACAAAAACTACAAGTACTAAATTTGTCAAGTGTTGGAATGAAGAGTCGTATGTGTATAGATCTCCTTCCTGCTCATAGCGTGCCCATCGCAGCTGTAAGTTCCCAGATGGGGAACGTGCCGAGCAAAAGCTGAGTTACAGCCGGCACTTTCTGGCCTTGAGTCTTTTTGTGCTTCCATTTTTTTTTTTTTGTGTGTGTGTGCATGTGTAGGGTGTGTGTGTAGGGTGTGCGTGTGTAGGATATGTGTGGTGTGTGTGTGTGTGTGTAGGGTGTGTGTGTAGTGTGTGTGTAGGGTGTGTGTGTGTAGGGTGTGCGTGTGTAGGGTATGTGGTGTGTGTGTGTGTGTGTGTATGTGTGTGTATGTGTGTGTATAGGGTATGTGAGCACACACACACTCTCCCTGGCCACTGGTTTTTCCCTCCGACTCTGCCCTGGAGGCCCCAGGCTTCCTCCCTCATGGCTCCCATCTTCCCTCTCTGCAGGCCCAGCATGTCTGGACTCCACCTGGTGAAGAAAGGCCGTGAACATAAGAAACTGGACCTGCACAGAGATTTCACTGTAGCGTCCCCAGCTGAGTTTGTCACCCGCTTTGGAGGCAATAGGGTCATCGAGAAGGTACAGATGAGTCCTGCATGCTGGTGGGGACAGGCTCCTTTTCTTGGTTGGACACTTCAGAGGGAGAGTAAGCCGCTGCTTGGGACTCTTGCTTGGGTGCTGGGTGCTTGACTTTGGGGACTTTCCACCCTTTTCCCCGCATGGGTGCATTACCTCATTCCTCATAAGGGAGACTGAGGCTCTGGCCTTGGTCAGTAGCTCCTGGATGCTGGAGTGTGGCTACTTCCTGGGCTGGTGGTTGGAATGTATAGACCCCCACTCCCCCTCCCTTGAGCTAGACTTCCTAGGGGACGGGCTGCAGCTGAGCAAATGCTGTCATGTATGAGGCTTCACCTGGTAGACCCATGCCATATGGTTACTCCTGTGATCTCGAGGCTGACCAAGACACTCAGATTTAGAGTCCTTAGGAAAATCCAGAAATTGCTTTTTTTTTTTTTTTTTTTTTTTTTTTTTTTTTTT
>JAQHUG010000089.1:3404555-3416100 GCA_028555095.1 Dicrostonyx torquatus | reverse complement strand
GTGAGCACTAGCCTGCTACAGTGTGAGCACTAGCCTGCTACAGTGTGAGCACTAGCCTGCTACAGTGTGAGCACTAGCCTGATACAGTGTGAGCACTAGCCTGATACAGTGTGAGCATTAGCCTGCTACAGAGTGAACAGTAGCCCAGTAGCCCACGTCTTCCTGGAGTCCAGTGTGAACAGTAGCCCATGCCTTCCTGGAGTCCATTGTGAACAGTAGCCCAGGCCTTCCTGGAGTCCAGTGTGAACAGTAGCCCATGCCTTCCTGGAGTCCAGTGTAAACAGTAGCCCAGGTCTTCCTGGAGTCCAGTGTGAACAGTAGCCCAGGCCTTCCTATCTCTACCTTCCTGGTGTTGGGAATTAAGGCATGTGATCGCAAGTACTGGGATCAAAGGTATACATCACCACTGCCTGGCCTCTATGGCTAACTAGTGACTAGCTCTGCACTCTGATCTCCAGGCAAGCTTTATTTGTTAGAGCACAAACAAACATCTTCACAGGTGTATATCAAATTGTTGTCTGAGCCTCTTCCTTCATCCCATCCTCTTTGCCCTCCTTGTTTCAGGGCCAGGGTCCTAGCAGACTGACCTGTAGGATGGGTTTTTCCATTTAGATCGCCATGGGTGTGCCCCTGCACCGGCTGAAGGACATACGGCTTCTGTATGGAGAATCTCCCTGGGGAGTGACCCCCATTTCTTTTGAGAGCCCTCTGAGCCCTCCCATTGCCCGAGGTCACGTCATTGCAGCCAGGATCACCAGTGAAAATCCAGATGAGGCAAGTGTGGGGTCCCTGTGTTTCCATCACTGCAGACTACCAGGGAAGGGTGGGCCCTATGTTTTTATCAGCTGCATGTTGTAAGAAGGGCCACTTGCTGGTTCCCGATCACCCGACTATCTTAGATCCAAAATAATCTCATAGAAATTGTATTGATTAAATCACTGCTTGGCCCATTAGCTCTAGCTTCTTCTTTTTTTTTTTTTTGGTTTTTCGAGACAGGGTTTCTCTGTGGCTTTGGAGCCTGTCCTGGAACTAGCTCTTGTAGCCCAGGCTGGCCTCAAACTCACAAGGACCCACCTGTCTCTGCCTCCCGAGTGCTGGGATTAAAGGCATGTGCCACCACCACCCAGCAGCTCTAGTTTCTTATTGGCTAACTCTTACATCTTAATTTAACCTAGCTCTTACATCATAATTTAACTCATCTCCATTAATTTGAGCATCACCAGTGGTCATGCCCTACCAACAAAGTTTCAGCATGTCTGTTTCTGGTGGCTCCATGGCTTCTCTCTGACTCCACATCCTTCCTCCCAGCATTCAGCCCTGCTTTCCCTGCCTACCTAAGTTCTGCCTTGCTATAGGTCCAAAGCAGTTTCTTTATTCATTAATGATAATCACAGCACACAGAGGGGACTCCCACATCAGCTGCAGATTCCTAGGGAAGGGTAAACCCTTGTGTTTCTATCAGCTGCAGACTACCAGGGAAGAGTGGGCCCCTTGGAGGTGACACCAGCACCCAGGCTTCCCAGTTATACACAAGAAACTGAATGTGGGAGCTGTATGTCCTGGCTTTGGGTTTGGATGCATAGTATGTGCCAGGTTCCAGGAAAACCCTCACACAGCTCCTCACATGACTTCAATGTGCTGGCAGTCACACTGCAGCCTGCTGGGGTCAGCTAAGCCCACCCACTCCTGACTCACCATGCGGTTTTCTTCTTTGGTGAGTGCAGCCAATATTTGGAGCCCAGGTTCTTAGATTTCTGGCTCTGTGTTCTTTTTGCTTTGGTCCAGGGGAGCCTTGGGCAGTCCCCTGTGGCTTGTTCTTATTTGGGTCTTGAAAGCAAAATTGACTGGCATCATTGCTACTCATCTGCTGCCCACTTGTTCTAGGGCTCCCCAGTCTGCTCTGCTTTCTTTGGTGTTTTACTTTTTTTTTTTTTTTTTGGTTTTTCGAGACAGGGTTTCTCCGTAGCTTTGGAGCCTGTTCTGGAACTCACTCTGTAGACCAGGCTGGCCTCAAACTCACAGAGATCCATTTGTCTCTGCCTCCTGAGTGCTGAGATTAAAGGCGTCCACTTTTAAATGCACCGTTGCCTGACCATTACTTTATTTTTTAATCAAAGATTTTTGTTTTTGTTTGAGACAGTGTTTTTCTATGACAGCCATGGCTGTCCTGGAACTCACTGTGTGGCCCAGGCTGGCCTGAAACTCAAAGAGGTCTGCCTGATTCTGCCTCCTGAGTGTTGGGATTGAAGGGATGTGCCACTATGCCCAGCCTCAAAGGTATTTTTAACTGGGCACACTAGTGGGCATCATGTGACGTTTCTGTTTATGTAGACAACATCACTGTGTATATTTAAATCATACTGTATTAGAGGAACTTGGGGTAAGCCCCCATTTTTCTTGTTTGAATCTTTGGCTTCAAACCAAACACCAGCTGTGGTAAACAGAAGGGTGGGCCATTTAGCCACATCCACAGCACCACATCTTCACTTTAAAAAATATTTTTAATATTTGTTTATTGTTTGTATGCGTGGGAACCACAGTGAGCATGTGTAGGGCACAGGGCAACTTGTGAAAGGCAGTGCTGTCCTGCCTTGCGGAGTCCAGGGACCACACCCAAGTTACTGCGCTTTGGCGGAGCCACCTTTACCCACCATCATCTAACGGGCTCTTATTCCCCGTCACCCACTGCCATCTAACAGTTTTCACTTTTACTTTTCATTTCTTTTCTGTTTTTTTCTTTTTGCCTCTGCCTCCTGAGTGCTGTTATTAAAGGCCTGTGTTCCCATACCCAGCTTACTCAAAATTAAAAAATAATTATGTTTTTATTTTATGTGTGTGTTTTTACCTGAATGCATGTATGTGCACCATGTGTGTGCCTGGTACCCGAGGAGCCCAAAAGAGGATATCAGGTGCCCTTAACTGGAGTCACACATGCTTATTGGCGCTAGGAACTGAATCCATGTACCTTGCAGGAGCAGCCAGTGCCCCTAACCACTGAGCTGCCTCTTCAGCCTCTAAATTTTTTATCATTGAAAATGTCCAGTGTACTCCAGCAGAGTGTCCCTCTTCTCAGCTACAGTTGTCCCCACGTTCAGCCCTCCCAATCCCTACTCCTTTCCATTGCTCTTTTCCATTTTCTTAAAAACATGTTTTTGAGAAATGTTTTCTCCTAGCCCAGCTGGTGTCTAGATCCCAAGGTGATCCTGAGCTCTTAATCTTCTTAGCCACCTCCCAAGTGCTGGGATATAGGTATATAGGGATAGGGATGGCTCACAAACTAAAGGCTAGGTTGAGCTGGCCAGTGAGCCCCAGGGATCTGCTTGTCTCCGCCCTGCCAGCGCTGAGATCCTGTGTGCATGATGCTTTTTTATGTGAGTTCTAGGGATCGAACCCAGGCACTCTTGCTTGCAAAGCCAGTGCTGTTTATGGCCTGGGTTATCTCCCTACCCAGGTGCTCACAGATAGACCCGCCCACAGCTGGGGCAGGACTTGTCTGGATTTGTTGATGTCCCCGAACTATTGCTTGTGGTAGACTTTCCTGGGCTTTCCCAAAACTGGATCGCCACAAAGACACAGTGCACTTGGAGTAACATCTCTTTTCTTCTGTCTGGCGCCAGGGTTTTAAGCCAAGCTCTGGGACAGTCCAGGAGCTGAACTTCCGCAGCAACAAGAATGTGTGGGGCTACTTCAGTGTGGCGGCTGCCGGAGGCTTACATGAGTTCGCTGATTCCCAGTTTGGGCACTGCTTCTCCTGGGGCGAGAACCGTGAAGAGGCCATTTCGTCAGTATTTCCTGCTTACCACTCTTCCTTCCTGTCCCCTTCCCTCCCGTCCCCTCCCCGCTCCATCCCTGCCTCCTTCTCTTTGAAGCAAACACTCGGAAGTAGTTGTGTACTGGTCTGATCACCCGAGTTTGACCCTAGATCTCACAAGGCAGCTGAAGGTCAAGAACAAAGTCTCTTTGCTGGAGATTGGAGAAGAGCAGAGAGATCTTCAAGGTCACACTGGGTCTTGAGCATGTGAGAGGTCTGACTTCAAGGAGACACAAGACTATTCAAAGGTGTCTAAGGGTGCCGAGTACTAGGCTCAGAGGAGGACGGCCACACCTTAAAGAGTCAACCTCATAAATAGTTCTGTCTTCACCCTGAGACGCGTTTCTTCTGGGGGTGTCCTGCTGCTCCCACGTCTCCACCCCAGGCCTGTGACAGTGGCCTATGCTCCCTGCCACAATGGTTTCCTCAGACTGAGACACTCACGCTAACCAAGGACTCCTCTGCCTCTCCTTTTAAATCTCCCTGACTTGACAGGGGCCCAGGAAAGTAAAATCCAGTTTGTGTTGTAATTAAATATCTCCACGCGACTAGGTACTTCTGTTGCCTTCGGGGATGTTTCATTTAAAAAATATTAAACTAGGGGTTGGAGAGACGGCTCAGTGGTTAAGACTGACTGCTTTTCCAGAGGACCCAGGTTCAATTCCCAGCACCCACATGGCAGCTTGTGGCCGTCTGTAACTCCAGTTCCAGGGGACCTGACACTCTCACTGACAGGCGGGCAAGCACCAGTGCACATTAAAGAAAAGGCATTCAACTGGTTTAGCCACGAGTTTAGCTCAGTGTGGCGGTTTGGGTCATGGCCTTCCTCTGTCAGCTTAGACTGGTTCATTTTAATCATGTTCTGTGGCAAACTGAGGTTTTTGAAGAGGTAGAGGGAGATTCACAGCAAACCAGACATAATTAACAGGAGGAGGTGAAAGCCCTCAGGGGAATCTCAAGCTGTGGCACTGTCTGCAGCTGTCACTGCTGTTAGAGTCTAGCACTTGTCTCGGATTCTGTGATTGGCTCCCACGTCAGTGCTAAAGTCAAGCCACCTGGGATAAGTTGGTCTCCTTCAGTCACGTGGCCATGCCACATACAAATGCAGACCTTGACACGACACCTGTGACCTGTTGACATCTTCATTTGACCTCACTGTATCTTTATTTCCTCTTGGCTAAAACTTAGATAGTATTGCTCTCCCGCCATAGCTGCTCATGGCTCGAGGGGACACTCACTGGCTGGAACCTTCTCTCTAAGAGTATGCTCATCCTAGTGCCTGTCCTCAGAAACATTCACTGCAGGCCCGCAGCCTTGCAGCTTGCCATGCTGCTGAGCCAGGGGCAACAGTCACACCTGGACAGAGTAGCCAGCGGACAGTCAGAAGTGGGTCTACTGAGGACAGCAGATTTGAATAGGCTAAGGGGAGTCAGAGCCAGAGAGACTGAGCCCTCTCCATGGATAACTATGTATCAGGACAGTTAGTGATTGGCCCCTGGGGCCTAGTCGCACAGCAGCTGACATGCTGACCGGAACTGCTTTATGTGGACGTCTCTCTGCAAACCTCATCCTGCAGGTGGCAGGGTTATCACCCCATTTTTCAGATGAGGTAACTGACACCCGGGGTGGTTAAGTTACTCAAGTGAGATTACTCAGACCATGTGGAGTGGAGACCAAGAGCTTGGTCGTCCTGTCCAGACACTGCGACAAACACATCCCCGACATCCCCAGGAACCATGGGCAAGCGTGGAAACCAACCATGTGTCTCTCCTCTCCAGCAACATGGTAGTGGCTTTAAAGGAGCTGTCCATTCGGGGTGACTTCCGGACCACTGTGGAATATCTTGTGAACCTTCTGGAGACCGAGAGCTTCCAGAACAATGATATTGACACGGGGTGGCTGGACCATCTCATTGCTGAGCGGGTGCAGGTAGGAAGCTGCTTTGCCTTCTTGGGGGTGGCTGAGACCCACGCTTCCTGAGGTACCAAGACATGGAGTCTTTCCTAGGCAGAGAAGCCGGACATCATGCTCGGGGTGGTGTGTGGGGCCTTGAACGTGGCAGACGCGATGTTCAGAACCTGCATGACGGATTTCTTGCACTCTCTGGAAAGGTAGGGCAGACAGTTCTCTCGTTCCCCTCCAGTGGAAGGCAGGATGGGTTTTTTGTTGTGTTTGGAGATAGAATCTTATTAAGTAGGCCATGCTGGTATCAAAATTGGATCCTCCTGCCTCAGCCTCCTGAGCACTGGGGTCATACTTACATGCCAGCATGCCACCCTCAAAGTGCTTTGAGGGTGACTCACCGGGGAGCTAGGGTGCCTCTCCTTTGGGCTCACCTTCAACACTCCGTGGATAAACCTGTACTGCCTGGAAGAGGAAGCAAGGCAAGCTTCCACCTGGATTATCGTTTGGGAGGACTGTCCTGTGTGCTGTAGGGTGACAGTGGAATCTGTGACTCCTGTCTGCTAGAGGCCAAGGGAGGCCCATTTCCTGAGTGTCCCACAATAGGAAGACAGTGCCTGCTTTTGGGAAGTACCATGACAAAGAATGATGTGCCCACAAAAAGTGTAAAAAAATAAACAGTGCTTGCTCACCGCCTTTGAGTGACAATATATTCATAGCCCACGCTAAAGGGTGGCAGCCCCCCCCCCATTTTCCCCTGTTTATATTTCTGTGAAACAGTTTATGTATCCCAGGCTAGCTTATCCTCCCCAGTGCCTGACTTCCATGTGGGGCTTGCTCTTAGAAGAGCCCACCATTAAGGTTTCTAAGCCATTTTCAAATGCCCCATTCTTCAGTGGGTGCCAGTTCCTCTGGAATCCGTGTCCCACACCTTTGATCAGTTTTAACTCTGTCTGATTTGCTGCTGCCTATGATGGGTAAAAATCCAGATGACTGACTGCTTGATGATGCTGGGGGTGGAGCCCACATAGGGGCACCCGTTCTGTCACTGAGTTTCACTTCAGCCTTCTGGGGGCCTTGAAGGATGTCACGGAGCCCAAGAGGTGCTCTAGGGACCCCCGTTCCTTCCTGGACTGATGCCGTATCTGTCTTCTCCATCAGGGGTCAGGTCCTCCCAGCTGATTCTCTGCTGAACATTGTGGATGTTGAGTTGATTTACGGAGGCATTAAGTACATTCTCAAGGTAAGGGCACCTTCTCTGCAGACTCAGCAGTTCCCAGTGATGTCTGTGAGCCTGGAGTGGGGTCTTCACATGGGGGTCTGAGCTGTGTGTCCCTCAGGGTTCTCTATAGTCAATGACCTTGAACCCTAAACACTCTGAGCTTAGGAGAGGAAGGCTGAGTGATACCCAAAGATGCTAAAATGTATTTCTCACTATCCTTTATCCTGAAACATTTGTCTGTGTGTGGTGTAACATGAGTGTGCATGCCGTGAAGGTACGATGGGGGTACGATGGGTAAGGGGCTTGTATTTCATTGTAACAGATGTGCAGAGTCAGGGCCAGAGCTCACTGTGTACACCTCCCTCCAGTGTCCCAGATCTCTGGTAAGCTATAGTCCATATTCAGCTGTCTCTGTCCGTTCAGGTTTCTATAGCAGAATGCTATAGATCAAGGGCTTGTGAACAACAGAAGGCATTGCCCACAGCTCTGGAGACCAGGACATCAAGGCACAAGCCAATTCCATATCTTCTGAGGACCCATTTCCTGGTTTCTAGTGGGCACCTTCCTTTGCTGTGTGCCTTTATGTGGTAGAAGAGGGCAAGAGAGCTCTTTGGAGTCCCTTTAATAATTTTTAAATTGAATTTGTTTGTTTATTCATTTGTGTGTGTGCACATATGTGTGTATGAGAATACAACAGTGTGTATGAGAGTACACGTGTGTGTGCATATGTATGTATGTATGAGAGTGCAACAGTTAGTGTGTGTGTATATGTGAGTGTGTATGTGTGTGTGAGTGTGTATATGTGTGTGTGCACGCGAGTGTGTGAATGTATGTGAGTATGAGTGTGTGTGTCTGTGTGTGTGTGTGTGTGTGTAGGTCAAAGGTAGTTTTCAGGAGTCGATTCTCTTCCCACCATGTGGACCCCTGAGATCAAGCTCAACTTGTCAGGCTTGATGGCAAGCACCTTTACCTTCCGAGTCACCTCACGACCCCAGATCCCTTTTATAAGGGTGCTAAGAAGGCTCTGCCCTCATGATGTAGGTACTTGAACCAGGGGTCCCACTTCCTCCTAAGATCTCCTTTGAGGCCTGGTTTCATCACAGGACTTTGGGAGGCGCATGAACTTAGTGAACTCATTCCTGACGAAGCCTCCAAGCTGCCTCACGCAGAGCACAGCCTTAGTCCCTGCCAGCCGTAGTGACCCTTAGAAACCGAGATCCCAAGGAGCCCGAGTCTGCAGCCTGAGGTCGTTTGCCCACATCCAGGGCAGGAGCAGACAGCTAGCTCATGCTCACCATCACAGACACAATGGGAGTTCTGATGTCCCCACAGGTGGCCCGGCAGTCCCTGACTGTGTTCGTTCTCATCATGAACGACTGCCACATCGAGATTGATGCCCACCGGCTGAACGATGGGGGGCTGCTCCTGTCCTACAATGGTAGCAGTTACACCACATACATGAAGGAAGAGGTGGACAGGTGCGTGAGCTGTGGCCTGAGCAGCAAGGAAGATGTACGGCTTTCTCTGTGGGAGCTGAAATGCGAAGCTGCCCGCTGTGCAGGCCTGAGGTTATAGATAAGGCCTGCTTTGATTCATTCTGGGGCATTCAGAGAGAGTCTCCATCCTGGCTGGAGCTCCATGTTTCTAGTGCCTAACAGGTGTTTGAGCCAGTTCCCATTTCCAGTTACCAGAGGATTCAGGGTCAAACAGATCATGACAAGCAGCTCCAGTGCCTGCAGGGATAGTGAGGAGGCCCTGGGTCTGAGCTACAGGCCCACAGCCCTGGGGACAGCAGACACTAGATACACATCCAGCAGTTGGCCGCCCGGCCTACTGTGGGCAGTGTGCTCAGCTAGGGATGAGGCTGGTGCCACTGATGTCATCACTCCTGGGCTTCCAGCCTATGACAGGAGGTGACACACTGAACAGACAGTGGCAGGCAGTGGCTGGCTTTGTGTCCCGGTGGGAGGAAGGATGCTGGAAGCTCTAGGCATGGTGCACAATGGGTCCAGATGCTTCTGGCTCCCGTTTGCCTGACCATGCTGAGGTCACAGGGGTACGTGGAGGACCCAGGCAGAGGAGGCCACTCAGACCCTGGCCATAGATAAGAAAGTGTGGAGTGTGTGCATGGGTTAGAGTCCATTCCTGGAAGTCAGGTCGGTAAGGGGACTCCTTTCTTAGTCCCCAGAACATTCAAGATTCTTGTGTGCGCTGCCTAAAACCTGACTTCCCCAGATCAGTTAAAGGAAGGATTTAGGAATGGTTAAGAGCTATTGAAGAGTATTGATTGATCGATTTCTGGGAAATTATGTTAGAAACAGAAACTAGTTTCAGCCAGAAGAAATAAAGGCCCTAATGCCCCACAGAGGGCGATGGAGAACCTGCCTAGGAAAGGGGAAGTTCCCTAAAGTCTGGCTCTCTTGCTGGGCCTCATTTGTCTCCCACTCCCCACTCTCCCTGCCCTCTAGTTACCGGATCACTATCGGCAATAAGACGTGTGTATTTGAGAAGGAAAACGACCCCACCGTCCTGAGATGCCCCTCGGCTGGGAAGCTGACACAATACACGGTGGAGGATGGAGACCATGTTGACGCTGGGAGCAGCTACGCTGAGATGGAGGTGACCAAAGAGCCAGCCTTGTGGCTGTCCCCGCCCCTCAGCCATTAGGCCTTGCCTGTCTTTGGCCTAAACTTGGGATATTCAAAGAATACTTTTTAAAAAGAGCGCTCAGGCCGGGCGGTGGTGGTGCACGCCTTTAATCCCAGCACTCGGGAGGCAGAGGCAGGCGGATCTCTGTGAGTTCGAGACCAGCCTGGTCTACAAGAGCTAGTTCCAGGACAGGCTCCAAAGCCACAGAGAAACCCTGTCTCAAAAATCAAAAAAAAAAAAAAAAAAAAAAAAAAAAAAAAAAAAAAAAAAAAAAAAAAAAAAAAAAAAAAAAAAAAAAAAAAGAGCGCTCAGATCGCCCACATCTCCTGGAAGGAGTAAGAACTGCTTAGTAAGGGTGGTGACATGATTAAAACCACAGACCAGAACTGGCCATCCAGTGGGTGTTGGGTGTTGATCTAAGTGCCTTCACCTTTTTGCATTTTTTTTTTTACTGTGCTGAGGATGGACCCTAAGACCTAA
Organism: Dicrostonyx torquatus; assembly: GCA_028555095.1. Taxonomy (NCBI): domain Eukaryota; kingdom Metazoa; phylum Chordata; class Mammalia; order Rodentia; family Cricetidae; genus Dicrostonyx; species Dicrostonyx torquatus. The sequence continues at coordinate 3,406,036 of JAQHUG010000089.1, read as the reverse complement.
GTCATGCTGGGCAAGCATTCTACCTCTCAGTTACACCCCAACTGTGTCTACTTTTATAACCTCAGCAAGTTCATGAGGCGGGCACACACGTGATTCCCGTTGTGTGCATGAAGAGATCAGGCCCAGGAAGGTGAGCTAAGGATGTTGCCTGGGAGCACACAGAGCCTTGCTGCAAACATGGCCTCCGCTCTCTGCTGTGAGAGAAGCTAGTGGTCTTCAGAAAAGCTGCCCTCCCGCACAGTCTGGATTGTCTGCCTCAGATATTCTCTGTGAGCGAGGGGACTAGCTCCCGGTTTTCTGGTGGAGACATCAAGGCTCAGAGACAGGAAGGCGAGTTTTGGAATTCACAGAGGTGATGGATGAGGCAGACAACCGAGTAAAAAGCAGCATGGTACCGGGACCCGCAGTTGGTGTGGTAGTCACAAATCTCATGTCTTTGGCATCTTCAGACGCAGGGTTAGGCAAGTGAGAGTTGCAGGGTTGATTTCAAGCAGGTGCTTCATTTTACAGAGCGCTCTCCAGAGGGTGCCCTCCACCACGGGCCTGCTGTCAAATGCCTGCTTTAGACAGCTGTGGGTGTGGAGGGAGGCCGAGAGCACCACGGTGTGTTCTGAGGAAAGTGTGTTCCTGGACAACTAATTCACATTGTGGACATTGTAGAGTGCATTTGCACAAACCTGGAAGGTGTCATTTAGTCACTGGATGCGTCGACATGACCTCTGAGCATGAGATGCTTGCAAGGGGCTGCGGCTGCCAACAGTGTCTCAGTGTTAAGTGTGAGTGCTACACTTTACCCGACAGGTCGTGAGACAGCTCATTCACACTTGTGTCACCACAGTTTGGATGTGTATGGTGTCATTAGGCCGCCATCACCTGTCATTGGCCAACAGTGTCACTATGGTGTGCTTGACTTTATACTGATGGCTGGAGGTAACAGGATTTAGCAGTGTTTCTGATAGAGAGGGTTTCCTTTGAAAATAGTTAAGGGGGCGCTGGAGGTGCAGCTCAGCAGCAGGGTGTTTGTCTAGCATGCATGAAGCCCTGGGTACCATCGCTAGCTCCACACATCAAAAGGAAGTAGTTTCCTGCTGTGAAATGGGCGGCACAACCCCCGCCTCTCTGGCTGCCCTTGTAGATGGAGACCATTCCTGGATGGCGCTCATGCCTGGTGCACAGCAAGCTGGAAGAAATGATGGGTTTTGTCCCGTGTTTGAGTGGTACCCAGAGGTTGGCATCCCCTGATCCACAGTCACTGGAGGAGTGACTCTGGGTGCCAGCACCAGGGAACTCTGACCTAGTCTTCCTTCTACAAAACAGGTGATGAAGATGATCATGACCCTGAATGTGCAGGACAGTGGCAGAGTGAGGTACGTCAAGCGCCCAGGGGTCGTACTGGAGGCCGGCTGCGTGGTGGCGAGGCTGGAACTCGATGATGCTTCAAAAGTGCACGCGGTATGTAACACGTGGTCCCCACAGCTCTG